>CAIGQW010052710.1:275395-297273 GCA_903798125.1 Danio choprae
TATCTATCTATCTATCTATCTATCTATCTATCTATCTATCTATCTATATATCTGGCTAGCTAGCTATCTGTCACTTTCACTAAAAAGAAAAGAAAAGAAAGAAGAAAGTACAGATCCTCAACTTTTGAAGGGTATGAACTCAACAGTTCATAGCTATACAGTTTAGAATTTTTGACAGAACCAACCTACAAATGCCTTTCCTTAAAAAAGGAGGCAGAACATATGTGCCAAACTGCCAACAATGAAAAATAAATAAATAAATGCCAATCATGTCTGTTCACACTCCATTTTCTTTTGAGAACGAGCACAGCTGAACTAACCCTGTCACTCAAGACAGATCACAGTCTAGGAGACGAAATACTAGTTTTGCCAAAATGCTTACTGTAGGTTTTTGTTATTATATTTCATCTTTGTGCAGCCATACATGCATTTTAATATTTAATTTTTTTTACCTTAGAAAGTGACATCACTGCTTGTCTGCTAAATTAAATTCCCGTAACAACCAATAAAAGTGTCAGCGTGTTGTTTTGTTTTGTCATGTTTGTAACTTCAGCCGGGGTGAGAAAATGCCAAGGAGGAGTCAGATGATGTGCTCATAAGTCATGACACCTCACAGTAAATCTGCTGCAGGTGTGGCTTATTGATCTTCCAAGAGAAATATAGTCCTTCCATTCTGTTTCTCTTCTGCTGATATATAAGCGGCCAAACTGGCATTGTAAATGAGGCTCATGGTCGTCCATGGTGGTTTGGACAAAGGGCACCATTTTGAAGTTCCCTGGTGAAAGCAGAAAGGTTTATCAAAATATCCTGAAAAGCTTTTATCCCTGACAAAACTTCACCATACTCTGTTGGTCTCATGTGATAATAAATAAATAAATAAATAAATAAATAAATAAATAAATAAATAAAAAAAGAGTCTCACATACATATTAAATTCAATATACGCTTAGATTAACTTAAAAATAAAGGGGGAATTATCATCAACATTTAGTCAGTCAAACACAGCCTGGGATGTGCATATTAATGATCCTGTGTGCAACATAAAAGTCTGCGTTTTGATCTGATTGGCCTGTGTTTCTGTTTTTTAGCCTCACAATTACAAACTTTATTTGGTGTATATATATATATATATATATATATATATATATATATATCTTACTGCATGGGGTCATAATGATGGAGAAAAAAGGAGGCAAAGAGGAATTAAAAAGGAAGAAAGAATATTACACAGAGTAGCTGCTGCAGAAGCAGGCTGCTATAGTTTGCAGAGAAGCAATGATGTGATTTTTTTTCTTCTTCTTCTTCTTCTTCAACAAAGAGTAAACAGAGTAGATTGGGGAGAACTTAGGCGAAGGTGTGTGGGTGGATGAATCCAGGGAGTCCAATAAAGAAACACATCGACTGGTGTTTCTCCAGGGGAGCTCCTATATCTTTGTGTAACTGAGGGGAATATTGCACAATCCTCCAGTGTACAACACAGCTATGTGTTGTGTGAGATTAAAACATGATGGCGACACATTATGCTTGTGTGTTTATTTCCTATTTTATTATTATTTGTATTATTTTTTATTGTGCCAGTATGTTACTAGATGCGCTGTTAATAAATAATACAATATATTTTTAATGAACATTAATGTTATTATTTGAACTTTTAGAGTGCCTCATAAGAATATTCAGATTTGCAGTGGTGTTTATCATACAGTAGCACCAAATGTTTGAAGACTTAATATGCTTTTTACTTTTAAACACAAACATGTTTGCATGTTAATATGGCTTGCATGAAATATTGATTTAAATTTGTTCAGATTTAAAAGGCCTATTGTTTATTAATAATTTACAATAAGGCTCCATTTGTTAACACTGATGCAATGCAAGTGTAGTGTACTAACATTAATATAACTTCTTTAACAGATGCTAATGCATTGACTATTGTTTAATAATGAGATACCTATTGAACTTTGTAATTCTTTTGCAATATAATTTGTTCGAACATTTTTTTTTACCCAAAACATATGTGCATTCATTCATTCATTTTTTATTTCGGCTTAGTTCATTCATTCATTCATTCATTTTCTTTTCGGCTTAGTCCCTTTATTAATCTGGGGTCGCCACAGCGGAATGAACCGGCATCTTATCCAGCATATGTTTTACGCAGCGGATGCCCTTCCAGCTGCAACCCATCACTGGGAAACACCCATACACACTCATTCAGACACATACACTAGGACAATTTAGCTTACCCAATTCTCCTAAAATGCATGTCTTTGGACAAAACATATATGCAGTAAAATTATTTAAAAAATGTCCTTATTGTTACTTAAAATAACCGTTTGTTGCAGATTATGTCAATATTGTAATAATATGGTATATCATAATAAAACCTTCAGAAATTATCATAAACAAGAACATTTGATACTCTCATATGCCTAGTTGAGATGTAGGACATCAGATGTAATAATTATTACGTGACATTCCCGGTCGAAAAATCAAGGCTATAAAGGAATCTGAGATTTAAATAAAGCTCATTTTGTAAATATTCTTCTTAATATAACAAAACTCAAGTTTTGATTAGTAATATGTATTGTTAAGAACTTGAACACTTTAAAGGCCAGTTACTCAATATTAAGATTTTTTTTTGAGACTCCAGATCTTAAATAGTTCAAATAGACCTTCAACCCAACTGAATCACCCAAAATAGACAGAAAAGTGTTAAAAATAAAAATATATTACAGAAAATACAGACAAAAACAAGAGCATTTTATCACTTCAGGCAGCACGGTGGCGCAGTGGGTAGCACAATCGCCTCACAGCAAGAAGGTCGCTGGTTTGAGCCCTGGCTGGGTCAGTTGGGGTTTCTTTGTGGAGTTTGCATGTTCTCCCCGTGTTTGCGTGGGTTTCCTCCGGGTGCTCCGGTTTCCCCCACAAATCCAAAGACATGTGGTATAAGTGAATTGGGTAAGCTAAACTGTCCGTAGTGTATGTGTGTTATTGGTTGTGTATGGATGTTTCCCAGTGATGGGATCCAGCTGGAAGGGCATCCGCTGCGTAAAACATATGCTGGATAAGTTGGCGGTTCATTCCGCTGTGGCAACCCTAGATTAATAAAGGGACTAAGCCGAAAAGAAATTGATCACTTCACTATTATTATTATTATTATTATTATTATTATTATTATTATTATTATTATTATTATTATTATTATTATTATTATTTTTTTTTTTATTTATTTATTTTTTTTTTTTTTAAGCTTTTTATTTTAATGTGTATTTATACTTTCAAAGTCACCATGTTACTGTATGAATTCTACATGGTTTCCGGGAGATGTGTGACACGTTCTTTAACAATCAGACACTAAACCCCATCGTGAAAGAAGAAAGATGTCACGTTTGCATGTGACAATGAGTTCTTATCAACTGTGATTTAAAAGACATCAAAGATTTCTGCCTGAGGCATTTAGTGTAACAACAGTGATATTGACTTCACATTTTCTCAAAACTAAACATGATGCAGAACAACAAAACAACTACATTTCTTGCTTTACAAATCAGTCAGACAGCTTCTTAGCTGCTCCTTAGTCAGTAAAATCTTTTTTTTTTTTTTTGGGGTCGCAACCCACCAGTTAAGAATCCAACAACAACATCAAAAGATGCCTTACTATGGTATGGGAAAAGGCAGTGTAATTGAGCAGCTTGTTAGCTAGCAAATGTTACTCAAAAGAATGGGCATGAAATGTTTGCTAGAAAGAATTGAAAGAACAAAGTGCATATGTCACATAGAGCAAAGAACTTCAAAGAACATACAGAATACATTACATTACAACTATTGCCATTCCAGACCGTGTTCTCTGATGCAAATCTATATACTTACCGTAAAGTGTTGTTCTTTTTTTTTAAATACATTACTCATATTTGCAGGCTTGCAGATCATGTGCTTGAGGAATGGAGACGAATCAGAAAATTCAAGTTTCCAGTAGCTCTAGCAGGAAAACCACATGGATTCCAGTCTATGTTTCTGACAGCCTGCAAACTCATATAAAAGCATCACGGGACCAGCAGACGGCAAAATCAAACAAATATGACATTCAAGGGCAGTAAAAATTGAAAGAGCTGATTCTTCTTAATTTAGGCCAATTGCTTCACAAAAGTTTTACAGGGTTCTTTGGCTTGATGCATCAGAGGAACTGATGGAGAACAGTACAGCGGCAAAGCGCAGTTATTATAGTCTCGCACATTTATGGGGAAAAAAAAGAAGCTAAACAGAGTCTTTGCTGCATCTGCTTTTCCAAGCCTGTGGAAACATTGATGCAAATGTATATTTTAAAGATCATGATTTGCAGTGAGTTTTCAGCATTTCCCCTTTGAAGCAGAGCTCAGGGGTTTTGGGAGGGTATTGCACTTCTGTGTCCCACTGCTGTTCAGGAAGACAAAAGTAATAATCTCTGGTGAATTAATGCAGTGTGTCTTTAATTCTGTCTTCCCTGCCTCTCCTCTTTTAGTGCCGTGGGGTTTGAGAGAGCGAGTGGAGTAATGAACATGGAAAAAAAAAAAGAGCGAATACTGCCAAAAAAAATTGAGAACAGGCAACTGAAGGATGGATGGAAGGCAAGAAAAAACTGTGAAAAGACTATTCAAATCCCCTACTTCTAGAAGAGGACTTGAAGGATTTAAAAGAAATCCCTGACATTAGGCTTAAGAGAGTTATTTAATACATCCAATTATATATTAAATGGACAACAATGGGTTCTTCACAGTTATAAGAGATGATGCATTAAGAATAGCATCTGGCATAAGCCTACTGGATTTAATTTTATATTTTACAGTATGGTGTAGAGCTAATAACTACGAGGAGTGTAGTGGTTTGTTTATAGAAACGCATGAAGTGTTACTTTAAAATAATATGTTATGTTAAGTATAGGTTAGGTTCCAACAACATTCGTTATTGCTTACCATAACAAATAATTTAAACTCACCAAGACTCACTTCATTCACTCACTCACTCATTCATTCATTCATTCATTCATTCATTAAGGCATTACACTGTAATCCTGATGAAAAGTTAAATGTTATATTTTATTCTACAATAAAATCATGTCATGTTAATATGAAATTTGTTCGGGATATAACATCAAAAGATGCATTACTATAGTATGGGAAAAAGCAGTGCAATTGAGCAACTTGTTAGCTAGCAAATGTTACTCAAAATAATGGGTATCGGGTGATTCTCACTTCATTCATTCATTCATTCATTCATTCATTCAAGTCAGGTTTATTGTAAAATATGCTGAACATTCTTGATATACAGCACAGATGAAATTATAGTCCTCTTAGCCTACTGTGCAAACAAGCAATACATGAATATAAAAAACTAAATATACAAAACAAAAGAGTCAGTAGTGTCAATAGAGTATACAAAACAAAAGAATAAATAGTTTATTCATTCATTAAGGCATTACACTGTAATCCTAATGAAAAAGCTACATTTTATTTACTTTTTATTCTATAATAAAATCATGTCATGTTAATATGAATGATTATGTATGATAATATATGATTATGATATATGAATGTTTTATAAAACTAAAACACAGTGCTTTAATATTTATGAGCATTACTAAGTAATTTAATATGAAAAAAATAAACATAAAAAAAAGAAGGTGAAAAAAAAATGCGGCAATCAACATGATTTATTTGGTTGGTTGGTTGATCACAACAATGAAAGACTATAAATATATTGAGCATTCAGATTTACATGGCTTATTCATAGGTGACAAAATCTAAATGCATGGGGTCTTCTTAGCATGTTTCAAGAAAGAGCAATAAGCCTCTAAGCTACTCCTCAGAGGATAAGGAAAGGGTTTTGTAGATTCTGGATTCTGCTTACCAGCTGTGTCTGATGTGATGTATATGAAGTTGCTCCACTTTATTGTCTGTAATTAATTAAATGTCATATCATATCACCGGGGACTGGCAGTTAAATGTTGGAGGCCATGTTGGGAAACTATTCATTGAAAACTCCATCCACAAACGTAACAGCCAGCAAAAGGATTTTATTCATTTTAGGTTAACGAAGGATATAATATGGTGTGGTAAATCAACAGTTTGGGTTTGCTTTAAATTGTTTTATGTTTTAATTTATAGGATTAAAGCACCCCACAGTCTGTCAATGACTCAAGCATTCAAAGAGATGTTCACAAATTTGCATGTCCATTATAATAATGGAATTAGCATGCACAATAAGTACACTTATCCTTTAAAATAGAGATTACCACTAAAATAGCATAAGGAGTTGGATTAGAAGACAGGAGTGTGTTTTTTCTGTATGTTGTGCTGATTTGAGGGTTGTAACACTCCTCAGATCATTTCAAAGTCAACATACAAAGGCTACAGAAAATAGTTTTTTTTTTATTATTGGTTTGGTGCAATTTTCACAACCAATGGATACATTTTCAAAACTCTTAGTACTTATATCACAACAGATCATCAAAAATGCACTTTTTTATTTTATTTTAAATATTTCAGCATATTTTTAATTGTGTTAGTACAATACACACAGTCACAAAATATCCTTTTCACTACACCAAATCAGTGCTTCATCTAAATAAATGTTTCATTCACAGTAACTGCCTTTCATAATGCTATCACTATCAAACTTTTGATTTTCATCTCACTTTAATACATTTGTCTGTCATTTAGTTCAACGAATCTTCATTTTTATTCAAGTAATCATTTATTATGTCCATAGACTTTCAACTTGTCTGATCATTTGTAAGTTACAAATTACTGCATGAGCTTTCAGAAATACCAATTACTAATTATTTTCATCCACTGATCCCAATTAGAAAGGAATAAGTAACTTGCAAAGTAAAATTTAAATTATATTGCATTACAGTAAATACATTTTTGTTGCCTGTGTATGTAAATGACTTGATGTTTTCCCATATAGAAATCTGATAAATGGAAATATATGCAAATTACATATATGACATAGAAGTTGATATTTTGATTTCACATGTATAAAATATGTCGTACATTGGAATTACATATATATATATATATATATATATATATATATATATATATATATATACTGTTTCATTCATCTTCCTGTGGAGTTCGCCACAGTAGAATGAACACTACAACCAATTTACTGTAGTTTATTCAATAAACTTAAATGCAATTATACGTGTACAGTCTTAGGACTGTGGGAAAACTGGAGCACCCAGAGGTGTGTGTGTGTAAACGGCCATTTTTGCAATATTGTATAATATATCTTGCTTTTACAACACAATTTCTATATGTGAAATCCAAATATGAACTTGTATGTCATATATATAATTTGCATATATTGCCATATATATGATTTATATATGGGTTCTTTGATCATGTTTTCATGTTGCATAATCTTTTTAAACAAAAAATATAGTTTTTGTCAGTTTGCTGTGATGGCTGTGATGGCTGTGTACTGTAATTTGAAATCTGTATCTTGTATTGTTTGCTACTAAATGAACTGATTGTTAAAAGTACTAAGTTGAAAAAACATCTTACTGTTTTGTTATGGTGATTAAAGCAAACGTTCAGAATACATATCACAATAATCTTGTGTTCTGAAACAATGATTAAGTGGAATGAAAATATGTGCAAATACAATGAAATCAAGACATCAGATTTGAAAAAAAATGACTAGTGGTGTTACAAGTGTGATCAGTTTAAAGTTTTGTACTAAGAGATTTGAAAATCTACACATTACTTATGAAAATAGTACCAAACCAATTTAAAAACAAAACTGTAGGATTCTATACACAATGGCACAGTGGTTAGCACTGTTATCTCACAGCAAGACGGTCGCTGGTTTGAGTCCTGGCTGGGCCAGTTGGCATTTCTGTGTGTTTGCTCGGGTTTCCTCCAGGTGCTCTGATTTCCCAGTCCAAATACATGCACTATAAGTGAATTGGATGAACTAAATTGGCCTTAGTGTATGAGTGTATGTGTGAATGGGTGTATGGGCATCCGCTGCGTAAAACATATGCTGGAATAGTTGGCGGTTCATTGCACTGTGGTGACCTCTGATAAATAAGGGACTAAGCCATTCATTGTTGGGCCAGTTTTTGAATTAATTTTGATTACATTTAAGTTAGTATTATTTCAATATTTTATTATAAATAAATAAATGGGGCCAATAGTTTCTACACCATTAAGAAAACAATTTCAGCTTCAGCTAGTACAGTTTCTCGTAAATGGAACTTGTCTAAGCAGTCTCGGCTGACAGACCATAGCTCAGACCATAGCTCATGCCAGAACAGAGCTTCCTCAAGGAGATGGACCTCAACCAAACAAACCCTCTCCTGGATAAATCCTGGGAGTAGAGCAATCGGGGGAAAAGCGTACAGATGTAGTCACGGCCACATCTGCACTACAGTGTCCAGTTTGAGGGGATCTAGATGTGTAAGGGAAAATCATAGAAAGGCAAACAATCAACTTTCACTTGACCAAATTTCTTCTATATAGACTTCACCGTCTCACTGTGGATTCTCAATTCCCCATACCTCAGCCCCTGTCTTGACCACTGATGTGTTTTCCAACCTAACTAGAACATGATGACCTCTCAAGTGTTTTAATGCTAGAAACACCATAATCTCCAGGCACCGATATAGGGTGACCCCTCAGGACCACCCCCAGCCTATGCAGGAAGCATCTATCATTAGTGCCATGCATTGACAGATTGCTCCCAACACTGGGCATTGGGACAAGAATTAGGGTTCCTTCCACATGTCTAAGGCTCGAAGGCATCACTGTTAAACCTTGATCATCTTGAATGGGTTTACCCACAAGGAGAACCCCCTGGTTTTGACAACTGTAGAGGTTTCATGTATAGCAGTCCAAAATATATAATGTTGGATTCTGCTGCTGTTAGACTTAACTGTTTTTGGAACAGTTTGGCAGTGATGGACTGTCCTAGCTTGAATTTGTTTATGGCTGATAGGTTTTTGCTGATACGTAGAGGGGACAGAATTGGGGACAATGTCTCTGAGTGAAGCAGCCCTCAGTGGTAGGGTAAGAGCAGGGCCAAACAGTGGGGGCATTCTCAATCCATCTGTGATCCTCATGATTTGTGCCACTGCTCTGCGTCTGCACGAATGGGACCAGAGCTGTGATGAACGCATGCTGTGGGGTCTTTCTCAAAGAATTCCTGGCTATGGAGCCCTCTCCTGGGAAGAACATTGCCACCTCACTTGAGGGCTGACTGTTCATGCTGTGCAAAAACACACTCAAGCTTATGTGTATCCTATGCCATAATATAGTTATAGACAGAGTTTATCTCTAAAAAAAACTCAATTAGACACAGCTGAACCAGCTAATCAAGCTTTATCGAGGTATACTATAAATATCCTGGCAGGTGTGTTGAAGCAAGTAGGAGGTAAATTCTGCAGGACACCAGCCCTCCAGGACAGAGTTTGGGCATCCCTGGTCTAGTGTATGCAAGTGAGCCTCTTTTGGAAGAATTTACACACAATGCTTATTGAAGGCAAAGAAGTCAAATGGAGCAATACAGCAAGAGTGGTGACCTCAGTGGTTATCACTGTTGCCTCACAGCAAGACAGTCGCTGATTTGAGTCCCAACAGGGCCAGTTGGCATTTCTGTGTGAATCCCTGTGTTAGCGTGGGTTTCCTCCCCAAAGACTGAGTCCGCTGCTGTGGCGACTCCTGATAAATAAGGAATAATACTTAAATAAGGGGTAAATAATTAAATAATACGTTTTAAGGTGTAGCAACTTGTTTTTGAAATAACTTGTAAGGTGTAAAAGCTATTTCTTTTTGATACAAAGTAATCCAGTGGTTTACATTTTACAGTGCAGAAAAAATAAACACAGGTTTGGAAAACGGTCTATCCCTTTTAATTGAGATATTATTTGTTAACCTTTTTCATTTTGAAATTAATATGCTTAAAATAAAACGTTTGGATTGATTGAATAAACATACTATGATAAACATAATAACAGTAGATAAATAAACTAATTAAAATGAACTATTTTCATCTGTAAGGTAAATAAAATAACCCGAACACCGCAACTTTTTCGAGCCTACATTATTGATTTTGACGTTAAAGCCAAAAAATCCATAATAAAAATAAAATAAAATATTAAAGCCATCCTCGTTTTACCCTGACATCCTACTCTCTCGCCTATTGACAGACAGATAAGAGAGTGTGTGTGATAAATGTGTGTTCGGAAGCGGGGGTCAGAAGTGTTGTCTACATCAGAGCAAAAAGAGCGTCTTTCCCGCTTTGAACTGAAATACACTGGCATTGTCCCACCCATTTGGATTTCTCCGTTCGTTCTGTGTATTGGAGGCTCCAGGGCTGCTGGGGAGGAGCGAGGCTCGTCTTTATCAGTAAGACAGCGCCGCTGCTCGAGCGCTACACTGACCGTCCGCCGCGCGCAATCACCGTTTGATCGGGACCCGCGCGGAGCCTCTCCGTTATCTCGCCGCGCGCCACTGCAGCAGAAAGCCAAGAGAACTCCAAAGAGGATCATTTAGTTCATCTCCTCTGACCCTTTCTGGGAGGAAACACGGACTTCACTGACACCTGTCCTGGGAGATACTTCGTCGAAGACCTTTGCGTGTAACTCAGTGGAAGACAGAAGTTTTATCCGTCGCTGCCGTTGAACGTTCGTAACCTTGGAACTCGTAACCGCTGTTCGGTAAGGATGGGACCGTTACTCGTCTCCATCGCCCTCTGCGTGCACCTCGCTGTCCCGCATCTCGTCAAAGGTGAGTGGCAAAGCGCAGGATCCCTGTTTTTGTCAGCGACGTTGTTTTAACTTTCAATTCCCGCTGGACAGGGAGTCAGAATGAGAACTGTTTTCATTCGGCACGTCAGAGAATGACCTTAAAAGGCTCGTTTAAAACAAAATGTTTGTTGCGCGCCTCAACGTGTCCTGAAATTAGCAAACAAGACATGGCTACTTTGCTGTAACTCTGAGCGTAAGCCACATTCGTATTTTTAAATACCATTCATAATAGCTCATGTTGTTTTTATTGGTCAAGTGAAGGTAGTAGGAGAGACATTATTTACATGGAATCCCATTGACAGGCTGCAACGGCTTTCCTGATCTTACTCCCACGGTTTTTAGATTTATGGCATGCTCTTTTAACATTTAATTCTTGAAACAAGAATTACAAGTACTTGCTATTGGAATAGTTTTTTTTTGCGATTTAGATGTAGTAGCTGCCATTTGTTTTATTTTACTTATACTAATAACAACAACAACAACAACAATAATAATAATAATAATAATAATAATAATAATAATAAGAAGAAGAAGAAGAAGAAGAAGAATATTCTAGCTTTATGATTTTGTATGTTAATAATAAAAATATACATAATAAAGTATATAAAATATAAGAATTCCATTAAAAAAATAACAAAACAATTAACTACAAATGTAAAATTAAAACCTCACCAACAGTTTTGAACGAGAGATCATCATTGGCTTGATGGCAGTGTTTCGATTCCAGGATACTGAATAAAAAAATAACAGAAATATATTAATTAAATTCTAAAAATGTGCATCAAACATTTAGGTGCTCAACTGATAAAAGTAGACACAGTAAAGGAAACACAAAAGTCACTTGATACATGTTACCTGCTGCCACTTATTCACTATTATGAAAAAAAAGCTACAGTGGTTTCCCTGATTGCATAAACATAATTGTTTATTATTCATATATAACACTAGTTTCACATGAAGTGACAGTTTTATTTTCTTGAACACATGGGGTGTAAATAGTGCTTTACTCATAAATGTTTGATTCAAGTTCCTAATTATATTCATGAAATAAATTCACAACTCTGAATGGAAACAGCTAATGTTCATGACAAACATTATTTTATAAAGGATTACCGCTGTAGAAAAACTGCATAAAAAACTGCAAAAAAAAACAACTAATCAATAATATATCATTAATATATATCACTATATGGTAAAAAAAATACAAACTAGTGAGTTTTAAGAAATGAATGTAAAAATAGCTTGCCACATTAAATCAGTATTTTGTAAAATAGGAGGAGACTGATCAGTTGTCACACTGGATGGACTTGAGATCCATTTCCTGGAGCTCAGTGGATGTTTCTCTCTGTTCTTATCGATCTCCAATCACAGTGAATGTATTCTCCTATAGTAGACATGCGAGTGATGCACGTCCGTTTGGATTCAATTGGGCTGTCAGTTTGAGAGTGGACAGGTTTCTAGCAGCGGCTTTCATAAGATTTGCATCACTTGGATTTTATCTTTAACATTGTTCATAGAGAAGCAGCTAGTGCTGAATTGCTGTTTTAAGATAGTGCCCAATGTTGTCATTATGTGTTGGCACAAAAATATCCTCTCGTAACAATCATTAAAAATAAAGTGTTGTATTTTGACATGAAATGTGGTTACTTGGTATCCTGCAGTATTTGCCACAGTATCTGTAGTTTGTTCAACTGTGATTTTGAACATACTGACCTTCGAGCAGTAAAAATGTAACTCGTGTCATGCATCTTGCACAAAAGTACAATTTCAGTGCATGCCAGGGGAGACTGGCCCAGAGGAAATCCTCTTGTTCTTTCAAAGCTCAATAAAAAAGTGACATTGGGTGTTTTTTTATTTAATTTTGTTAAAAATAATTTAACATAAGGCATACAAACAAATAATTCATTATAAAACTATTATGGATAGGTCATCTGTAAAACAAAACAAGAATTTGATGAGAAATGTCTGACGTTAAATTGAAACACATTTGATTACATAATTTGATTTTATGGTAAATCTAAGTTCATTTTGAGAGATTGAGACGTCTTTAGATGAGACGCGCTGGTGTCTTTTCTTTCTCTTGAGATGGGAAATTTCCAAATGTTCTCTATATTTAATCTCAGCCATTTAGAAGAAAGAGTTCTTGAATGTTCTTTGCTCCCTGAGGGGATGAACCTGTTTTGTTAAAGTGTCTCCTTGGGGCTGCAAGAGCAACAGAATATATACTGTTGAAACATCCTCACACAATTTTTAGAGGCTATGAATTGCAAATACTTCATCTTTTAAGTGTTCCTCAAAGGCAGATGAGATTGCTTTCTAAGTTGCCTCTCCGAAGAATTAACTATAGACATATCAATCCAAATAATCTTCAGCTGACAGTTATGTTCCTGGATAAGAAGGCAAATGAACTAATATTTGGTCCCGCTTGAATGCTTGTTTGTAGCTTCCCATTGTTCTCTGCTTCACAGGTCTGCGATTTAAAGTGTGCTCTCCTCTTCCAGTCTAGCTGTGTTAGGAGCTATAATTGTAACTGAGCATGGCCTCAGAGCCTCCTGGTGTCAACTGTGCTTCTGCAGCTCGGAGCCGCAGCCTCCTCCTTGAATAATGGATTGTTAGCTACAATACCTCGGGGTGCACTTGTTCCTTGGCTTGGTGAGAGAGTGAAATCATCAGTGGCAGTTCTTCAATTAATCACAGCACATTCAGATGTCACACATTCGACATGCTTCAAGGTGTGATTTGGTGGCATGCCTCACTTTCAGTCACGTTTTCCTTTGTTTCCTGCACATAAATTAGAAGTTCAAAGAGTTTACTTTGTATGAGAGTTAGTGCTGAGTAGTGTTTGTTAAAGGGACAGTTCATCCCAAAATGAAAATTCTGTCATTATTTACTTACACTTCAGTTGTTACAAACCTGTTTGAGTGTCTTTCTTGAGATTCAAGTTTGCAAGTGGAAGCCAGTGACTACTTTTACATGTACATCAGTAATCTAATTATTTGCCTTAATCTGAATAAGATAATAATATGATTAAGGTGTTTAGATGAGTTGCTTTTTGAATGTTCCTTTCATGATCCCATTTGACATGTTCTAGCACATAATTCGATTAACATCATTGCGTCACCACGCTATCCACATTTCCTCTGGAGTTTTCATGGAATTTTGGGTGTTTCATTTTTAACTTGTCAACTTTAACTGCAGTTTGGCACTTTCACTTTCATTCAGGAACATTTCATGCATGCCCCCATGACAAACTGAGGTATTGTATGCGAGTATGGACTGCTGGAAGAGTGTTGTTTTAATGGTATTTGATACCGCATGTCGTATAGAAAAAAAAAAAAAGCATTTCGTGATGCAGGTGTCTGGAGTCCTTCACTGACTCTGTAGGTGCAGAGAATAGTGTCATACAGCCATGTTTGTACAGACTATTCTGTCGCAAAATGTTGCGAAAATCCTACACGACGGTAATACTTTGATTAAGGTGTTTACATGTCTGTACTGCACTTCAATAATGTGACTAAAATCTGCATACTACACATGTCTTAATCCGATTTCTGTTTAGTTCGATTATGACCTTAATCAGATTAAATTAATACAAAAAAAATGCTGTTTACATGGTAGACTCTTAATCAGACTATTGTCTTAATCGCATTAAACTCTGATTATTGGTGTCCATGTAAACGTACTGACTGACTATGTTTACATGGACATCAGTAATCAAATTATTTGCCTTAATCTGATTAAGACATTAATATGATTAAGGTGTTTACATGAGTTGCTTTTTGAATGTTCCTTTCATGATCCCATTTTACAAGTTATAGCACATAGATCCATTAATGTCATTGCGTCTCCACGCTATCCACAGTTCCTCCGGAGTTTCATGTAATTTCGGGTGTTTCATTATTAATTTATGACTTTAACTGCAGTCCGGCAGTTTCACTTTCATTCACGAACATTTCATTCATGCCCCCCCTGTGGCAAACTGAGCTATTGGATGCGAGTATGAATTAAGGACTGGTAGAAGAGTGCTGTTTTAATGGAATTTAATATCGCACACCGAATGGGAGAAAAAAACCCCTTCCGCATTTCACGGTGTGTATGTCTGTGGTCCTTTACTGACTCAATAGGTGCAGAGAATAGTGTCAAACAGCCATGTCTGTATGAACAATCCTGTCGCAAAATGCAGCAAAAAGTCCTACACGACTTAATAGTTTGATTATGGTGTTTACATGTCTGTACTGCACTTCAATAATGAGACGAAAATCGGCATACTCCACATTTTTATTCCATTTCTGTTTAGTTTGATTATGGACTTAATCAGATAAAATAATCAACAATTGCTATTTACATGGTAGACTCTTACAGTTTTTCTCAGTCACCTTGGTACATTTCTCAGATCAGAATTGAAATTCTCAAAACTACCTGTTCAATCTTCACATCATTGTGTCACTTGTTTACATAAAAATGCAGTTACTCATTCCTTTGAACAAGTTGCAAATGCTTTTGTACATCCATGCAAATGATTGTGTGCAATTCTCTGCTGTTTCCTGCATTATCAATTGCTTATGTCATGTTGATCAAAAGGTATTATTTTGGTCTCTGTTGAATAGTCTCACCTCCCACAACATTTAATATCATGTTCATGGCATAAGTCTTTACATGCAAAATGGGTAAACAAGTTGTCATAAAATTTTGTCATAACCCATTTTTCTATACATTTCCATTAGTCTTTTTTTCTAAATCTGTCTACAGTTAGTCAATTTCTCCCAGGTGATTCTTGACTTTTTCTAATGAAGATGCATCTCAAAGCAGATTGTCCTAAGGTTACGTTTTTACTTTTGTTTTGTTTTTCTTTGTGCTATGCAGTGCTGTCTTTTCCTTGCTGCAAAATCACAATGCCATGATCTGTCCATAAATTACAGTACAAACAGCAAATACATTTATAAAAAATAAGCCATATTTTACATCAGAACACCACTCCAGAACACAGTTATATTGACAACAAGTAATTTGACTGTCTTATCCGTACACAATGACACAAGGACTTGTCATTCTGACGGCACTGACACATTCATTGACACAGAAATGTAGTTTTGAGAGATGAACTAAGAATTTTGAGCAAGAGAGTGGCTTTCGCCAGTAATCCATGGTGTTTTGCTATTTGTGTTGTGAGAAATGCACTTACTGTTTTGCAAATTTCAATTCTGATCTGAGAAATGTACCAAAGCGACTGAGAAAAACTGTAATCAGAGTAATGTAGTAATCGTATTAAAATTGAATTATTGCTGTCCATGTACACATTCTTATTGGCTACAGTTGTTCTACAACCTTTAAAACATAATTTGGACTCAATGCCAACAAATATAATAAACTCTTAAAGATTTGGAGGGTGAGTAAATAGTGAGTAAATTACATTTTTGGGTGAACCTTTTGTTTATTGTCCCGTTGCATTCTGTCTGAGTAAGAACTTACGTCTGAACTTACATAACAGTCATTAAATAAAATAGTATGAGACTAAGTAGTATAAATAACCTACTATTTGCATTCGTCGTTCATAAATCCTTTACTCTTTTTACTCTTTCTTCATGGTAGTAATGTGTTCGTTGAATGCACTAGTACAGTAAGCCATGCTGGGACTTTTAACCTACCATTTTACCGATACTATAAGTTTAGGTATACTACTTTTTGGGTGTAATAATTTTCATTGAACAAAAACAAACAAACAAAAAACTAAGCTATGTTGCTTATGATGTTCTTGAAAATACAATGGCAGTCTGATTACATCATTTTAATTTCTGTTAATTTATGTAGGGGATATATTTGCTTTTTTGACAGTATTCCCCCTTAATGTAGACTAACATCCAAAAGCAGATCAGTATCTATGGAAGTGCACGACAGATCAGATTTCTTGCAGTACACCTTATATTTCCCACACTGTGTGCGAGACTGCGTGGGAGATTTCAGTGGCTGCTTTCATTGATGCATGCAACTGTCGGGGGGCAATTACAAGCAAACACCCTATTCTCAATGTCAGAGGCCACAGCTGCTGGCTTGAGCAAATCAATGCTCCTTAAACATCTTTTGCTTGGGAAGGCTCCCTGTGCATCATCTCATGCCATTTTGCATTGTATGAGAATATTGTGTGGCTGATAAAAAGGCATCTGGTTTGTTAGGCTACCGACTGTCTCAGGCAGACCGTGAAATAAAACCTGCTGATGATAGGGGGGCATGTTGCGGCATGTATGTTCTGTGTTATTGATATTTTTTTAGTGTAATGTGTGTGGACACCTTTCACCTCAAGGTACTTCGATTGCTTCTTTTTTTCATGACAGATGCTGAACTGCAGTTTGGAAGTTTGTTTGTGCTTAAAGTAAAGGGATGGATGGATGGATGGATGGATGGATGGATGGATGGATGGATGGATGGATGGAGGGATGGATGGAACAATTATTTAAAATAAGAAATGAAGGGATGATGTGTTACAGTTTATAAAGTCACATTGAGACCATGTGGGATATTTACAGTATCTGCATGTACTGTAATATGCACAAATAGAAAATTTAGTGTCAAATCCTAGTCCAAAAAAGATTTTTAAGCAGTCATACAGATGACCCAAATGGTTATTTTATTTATTTTTCAGAGGTCACAAAAATATATGTGCGAATGTGCAGTCATAGTTATGGGAAAGAAAATAAATGATGCATTTTTGAGATGAAAATTCACAATTAATTAAGTCACATCATTGCAGTTCACAATCAGGTGAAATAAAGTTGAGACATTTAACAGTGAATATATTAACAATTTACGAGAATGAATGAATAAAGTTAATAAGATTGTGAGATATAAAGTCAAAATAATAAGAAACTATGCATTATGTCAAATGGTCCTGCTATTGTAAGAACTAGATGTAATTTTGAAATAGAAAATGGAGTAAAGAGGTCTTCTGTATAGATGATGCTTTTGGTGACTCATCGTATTGTTTTTAGAAACAGTAAAGTGTGTCTAGAAATCCTTATGTTTATCTTTGTATTTCATGCATGCATTTTGTGAATAGTGTATCCGTGCACTACATTTTATTCTAAAAAAGCTTTATTTTTTCAATATTTGTTGCATTATATTTTCCACTTTGTATTGGGCACTTTATCCGTGACAGTGTAACTATTTTATCCCAGCTCGAGGACAGGACTGTGTTTGACAGGGGACCCATGTTGAGAGTGTGAGACAAATTTGTTCTGGTTGGTTAAGCCTGTGGGCCCTTAAGCTCTAGTAGTTCAGGTCTTTATCCCACACACATGAACTGTGCTGTCAGTGTCAGCTGGCCACTTCATTAGAACGGCTTCCCTGCGTGAGTCCTCCATGCTTTATTTATTGCGTGACATTTGCTATTACATTGTGGAAAAAAGAAAATTCAAAGCAAATTGCCTTAGAGAAACAATCCCCTCTGTTTAACGAGAGGACAGAGTGAAAAAAATTGATTCATTAAATAGATGCAAAGCGCAATCAGATTCCTTGTTAAAAATGTAAATGTGACCACAGCATTTTTCAAGAGTGAACTTGCATAGTTGATTGCGATTCTGAGAGTCGACGTGTACTTTTTTATGCCAGTTCAATTGTTTTCTTAGTTAAGCAAATGACTTCTTTCCCCCTTGAGAACAACAGGCAGCCGTATTACACCATTTTGCCCTCTCACAAGACTCATTTTGTAGGTTGCTAAGAAAAGTAGATGGGTTTGTCTTTCATTTTTTTTCCAGCTCTCGCTTTTACTCTCTCATTAATGAGTGTACAGAGGCCATTCCTTTCTAGATCATTGGTTCTGATAGGCTCACAGATCACAATTAATCATGAGTGGAGCAACATGGCCAAACAGAACTCAATCTTTCCATAATGACCTCCCGTTCTGATGAGGTGTCATTGAACTTTACTCATTGCCCTTCTTTTCGTGTACGCTGGGGTGTAATTGTGGTCATCACTGTCTGGACTGTGCCCATGCAATCCTGCTAATAATGAAAGATGGATTCATTTTTCACTTGTTTTGACAGACTAATGGCACCATTGGCGTTTGTAGATGAACAGGACTTGACCTGTATTATCTCATGCCAGGGCACCTCCATCACAAGAACAAGAATTGACTGGACTGTGCGACGAATGTTTGGGGGTCAAGTTTTGGCTTGTTATTATAGTCCATTTAGCCCCTTTCTCTGTTGATGGCAGGACTGTATATTGACTGAATTGATTTATTTATTTATAAGATATTAAATTATTTGTTCATTAATCATTTAGATATATTTTATATTTTTCAGTCATCCCTAGATAATCTTTTTGTTATTGTCATTATAAGCATTGTACAAAACTAGCATGGATGATGTATACGATTATATTTAGTGGCTGGAAATATTCATGTATTTTTCTAAATGAAGAAGAAAAAAAAACAAGACACAAAAAAAATAAAAAT
Organism: Danio choprae; assembly: GCA_903798125.1. Lineage (NCBI taxonomy): Eukaryota > Metazoa > Chordata > Actinopteri > Cypriniformes > Danionidae > Danio > Danio choprae. The sequence continues at coordinate 294,634 of CAIGQW010052710.1, forward strand.
AAAATAAAAAAATGTAATAAATCAGCAGGGAATCTGCAGCAGGTTCTTTAAAGCTAAAATTATCATCAAGCTAACAATTTACAGTTATAAAATGAATGCTACATAAAAAAAAAAAATCTATACTCATTATAAAACCACCATTAAGTGGTTATTTATAATACCACCATTTATAATAGCTCCAGATTGTGACCTAATGTGGATTTTGGTCAAGTAATGAGGCAGGGGTAAGTAATATGTAGCATTTTTGAATAAGCTAATTGCTACACCTGCTTAGCATGTAAACATTGTTTTTCTTTTTCTTAGATGAACAGCCCAAATTAAATGAAACGTTTTATATATTTACGTATTAATTAACTTTAGGGGTGACACAATGGCTCAGTGGTTAGCACTGTTACCTTACAGCAAGAAGATCACCATTTTGGCGTGGGTTTCCTCCGGGTGCTCCGGTTTCCCCCACAGTCCAAAGACATGTGGTGTAGGTGAATCGAATAAACTAAATTGGCCATAGTAAATTGGGTGAATTAAGAATTTGGGTAAATTGTCCGTAATGTATGTGTGTGAATGAGTGTGTATGGATGTTTCCCTGTACTGGGTTGCAGCTGGAAGGGCCTACGCTATGTAAAACATATGCTGGATAAGTTGGCGGTTCATTCCGCTGTGGCAACCTCTGATGAATAAAGGGACTAAGCAGAAGAAAAATAAATGAATGAATTAACTTCAGATATGTGTTGAAATCACATATCAAATCACATGCTTCTTGGGGACCTACACGCCACTGTAAAAATGTACATAGATTTTTGACTGTTTATTATTTATTTATTTAGATTATTATTTCTACTTTTATGAGTGTTTCTATGTGAAAATACCAGGTTCAATTCAATGTCTTACCTATAGATACTTTGTAATTCTTTGTTAAATGTATTAGCAGTTTCTAAATGTGAAAATGAATGTGTTTTATGTCAGTGAGCATCTGGTAATGAGATGAAAGGGAATACTAATGGTTGGCTTTGTAGAGCTCCTTGGAGAATTTGGGGGTATGGCAGTGCCAGTGGGGGTACCATCAAATGCCGCTGAGAGATTTCGTGTTTTCTCAATATTGCAGACTACGCAAGATGTCCAAACCTGTGGATCATACTGCCTGTGGGTCATTGTGCATCAGAAGGAGAGATTGCAGTAGAATATATCCTTTGTCACTATGTCTTGCTTTAAATTATGAAAAGAATAGCCCAGTCCCCCTAAACAAACAAACAAACAAACAAACAAACAAACAAACAAACAAACAAACAAACAAAACAAACAACAAAAAGCAAGATCAATTGCTGCATATTCTTCCTTCCATAATCTTTCCTTCTCTTATGGTCTGGCAGACATAACAACACATGTAAGCATTCTGTAAACAATAAAGCATGGCATTTAATAAAAAAATTTGGCCTGCCATGAAGTGACTATGTTCTTTCTGGTTTGATTCAGATAGTACTACGAAGCTTAACACTATGTATAATGCTTATAGATCCGTTGGTTGAATGAGTTGCAACGACAGTCTGATTCATTCAGTCTGCATTTGAAGAGATTGCAGTCAGCTCTTCTTTGTCATCGTATAAATGATATGGGGAAAAAAAGACAGATTTTCCTCATTATTAATAAATGGTACAGATAAAACAAGAGATTTGAGCTTTCTGTAGTAATCAGAGCATGGCATTAAATAAATAGTGATGTGACTCGTGGCATGAAATGATAGATAGATAGATAGATAGATAGATAGATAGATAGATAGATAGATTGGCTATACACTCTAACTAAACTAAAGACAGAGTCACTTGCATTGATTTTTACCCAATAAAGCTAATATATTAGACATACATGTAGGTCAAATTTATTTTCAGTCCCTTTGTCATGTTTTGTTGGTCTTTTATGGCCAGTAGTGGGTGTAGTGTGTTATCACTGTGAATGAAAGGACATTCATAATGAGTTATGAATTAGAATAACAGATGGCAGGATGTCAAATTGAATGAAGAGGATGTCATTCCCAAGCAAATAACCCTCTTCTTCTCTGTAGGAAACAAATCGCCCTCTCTCAGAACTTCTCTACTTCACATGGCATCTGTTAACAAGGACCACTGCAGTACTTATGCCAATGTGTCTAGGAGTGATAGAGGGTGGATTTGATCTGGATTGCTGCATATTTAAACAGTTTATTTAAAGCTGTGCTAAAATTACCTGTGTAGCAAGTTCTCCTTGTGATCCCCAAGGTCCATAGCTCTTTAAAGTTTTTGGCTTTTTTTTATGAAAAAGCATGAAGTTGATTAAAGCTGGCATTGCAAAGAGCGTATTGCTCTCAGATCCGACATGAGAGAATGTTAAATGTTAAATTAAGTCATATTTGATTTATTTATTTAAAACACATTCACTTAAATCATTATACATCAGGGACGTGCATCATTCAGAACTAAATCATGAAAGACTTTAATTTCCTATAGCTTACGGGGTGGATGAAAAAAATAATAATTGAAAAGTAAGTAAAATTAAAATGAATTGAAATTCATATAACTTAGCAGGCATGTATAGAACAGTTTTCAGGTATAAACTGTACATTTTTTTTTATGCATTTGTGCTGTTCATTTACACACCAGCATCTCTTTG
>CAIGQW010052710.1:297373-324863 GCA_903798125.1 Danio choprae
TTGTGAAATTATGTTATAACTGAAATTATGTATATATGTATACATGTACATTCTATAAATATGCTAGTACTTGAAAATCATAGCAGATTACAGGGATGTGCTGTAGTGACATTGCCAACTACTGACCTGGAATGCATAATTCATTCATTTATTTTCTTTTCGGCTTAGTCCCTTTATTAATCTGGGGTCGCCACAGCGAATTGAACCGGCAACTTATCCAGCATATGTTTTACGCAGCGGATGCCCTTCCAGCTGCAACCCATCACTGGATAACATCTATACACACTCATTCACACACATACATTATGGACAATTTAGCTTAATTCAGCCATTAGCGCATGTCTTTGGACTTGTGGTGGAAACAAAATAGTTACTGTGTAACCCTCATTCCCTGAGGGGGGGAACGGAAATGCCATGTGGTAACTTCCACTAGGGGGTTTCGTCAGAAGCCAATCATCTAAAAGAGTAATAAAACGGGCCAATGAAATGCCCATGAATTGACGGCGTCAGCTTGCACAGCTGGCAGCAATCACAATCAATCGTGTATAAAGATGCTATCTGTGCACAGCAAAGACATCTTTTCTAGCTGAAGAGCCGAACTAAGCTGTCAGCTAAGGCGCAACCGCTGTGGTGAAGGAACATAGCATTTCTGTTCCCTCCCTGGGGGAAAGAGGGTTACATAGTACGGGAGGGGAACTTCAATGCTATGTGGACTTCCACTATGGGGAAATGTATGGAAAACACTACCATGATTGAACCATACCATGTCACTGGTGAGAGGTTAGCCAGGCTATCCGCTTGAGCGCACCATCATCACCAGAGACGTAGCCCTCCAACGTGCCCCCTGGCCCTTACTTACCTTACTTACCTGTGAAGCATTTAAGGCTTATTTATATTTTTTGGGGATTTGTAAAAATACACCTAGTTAAGTTCTAGGAATTTTTAACTACGACAGTACGTTGGGAAATCATGCAGTCCCGATAGGGAGGACGTTGCGGAGGCCACATGCTGCCCGATTGGGGAGACCTGGTGGCAGGAAGACATATGGACTAATCCTGAGAAGGGAGAGTACACATAAAAGGGATGGTTAGCCGGGAGGAAAGACACAGGCCCACCTAAGAGGGGGGAACTATACCATGGCTGAGTGAAGCATATGAGATCGCCAGTGAGGATCGCGCACAGCAGGCACCTATACCCAGAATGTGGGCTGACCAAGTGGGCATGCCAACAATGTAATGGGCCAAGCACCTGACTCCTCCTCTTACGCATATCAGCCAGGTTAAACCAGTGCACGCACAGCCAACTTGGTGGTATGCAGAGCATAGTAGGTTGCGGTGCGAAGCTCATGCATTAAGCCTGGGTCGGAACCACCCTTGTGCAGCTGGGTCAATGCCTGCCCTTGGTAGCGCTGGTACATGGCCATAGCGTGCAGGGCAGAAGCAGCCTGGCCTGCAGCTGTGTAGGCTCTGGCCCCTAGGGACGCAGTTAACCTGCACACCTTGGACGGGAGACGAGGCTGACTGCGCCAGGAAGAGGCACCATGCGGGCATAAGTTGACCGCAATGGCACACTCAACCTGGGCAATCGACTCGTACCCCTGGGCTGCTCCACCGTCAAGGGTGGTGAGAGTGGAAGCGCACACAGTTCGGGCAGAGAAAGGTGTCCTCCAAGACTGCGTGAGCTCACTGTGCACTTCCGGGAAGAGAGGGATGGGAGGCTTGGAAGACTTTGCCCTCTTCTTACCCTACACAAAACACCAATCTAGTCGATCCAGCTATGGGGCTGGGGGATAAACCATCTCTAGACACACAGCCGAAGAAGCCTGGGAAAGCACGGCCATCATATCTGCTTCTAGATCCGACGCCTCGCTCACCACCCCAGAAGGAGGGAGCGGGTTCGGATCCTTGTCAGATAATGACAGCCCACCCTCCAATGCAGTGATGGACATCTGAACCTCTGTGTCATAGAGTGAAAGGGCGACCATCCGAGAGGATGGAGCGCTCCCTCACTTGAAGCTTGAATGGAGTGCGATGAGGAGTGGGAGGTCCGTGAACCCGAGGGCGGCAGATTGACCCCCACTGTAACCCTCAGATCTGCCCGAATGCCAACTGAGTTGCGAGGGACAACAGGGGTGGTTCATCCTTTTGCAAGAGCGAGCCGCGATCCTTACTGCGCAACAGACATGCCATCGCAGTAATAGCATGGACTGACCGCGAGCACCGCGTTAACATGCTGGACCCCAAAACATGCAATGCAGTGCTCGTGCCCATCATCCGGGGACAGGGAACCACCGCATCCAGAAACGCACAGTTGGAGCGACATCTTGAAAAAGACGCGATGCACGACCGCGTTGCTCTTTTAGGAAACTTGCTCCTGTATACTCAATGTTCTAGAAGGAGCGGACCCAGAGAACGCCCAGGCAAGGGAGAATAGCCCAGATCAATAGTCTGCCACTGAGTGTCACACACTTTGGAACTGGGAGAAAAAGCCTGTTCAAACACCGGCAGCTTTCTTGTTCTCTCTATCTCTCTCTCTGAAGGAGGTTTGGAAGAATCTGAAGACTCTCTCAGTAGCATGTTTGGCTCTGAAAGTGAAAAAAGGTGTCCTTGCTATGCATGGCTGCCATCTTTATACACAAATGATTGTGATTGCTGCCAGCTGTACACACTGACGCCGCCAATTCATTGGCATTTCATTGGCCCGTTTTATTACTCTTTCAGATGATTGGCTTCTGATGAAATCCCCATAGTGGAAGTTTCCACATAGCATTGAAGTTCCCCTTCCGCTGGGGAACCGGAGCAGCCGGAGGAAACCCATGCGAACACGGGGAGAACATGCAGATTCCACACAGAAATGCCAACTGACCCAGCCGAGGCTTGAACCAGCGATCTTCTTGCTGTGAGGCGATCGTGCTACCCACTGCGCCACCGTGACGCCGGAATGCATAATACAGCATTTTATTTAATTTTTTTTATAGGTTAATGTGAATGGGGCATGTTTAATAAAAACAAAAGCCCCCAAAATATAATTTATAGTACGTTGCTGTTGTGTAAACACACTGTCAAAAATGTTAATGTTTTAATATTATATGGAAATATGGTTTGGCAAATTGATGGTGAATATAAATACAGCTTGCTTTGTATGAAACATTAGATTTTGAGATTATAAACATGCAGATTGCCACAGCAGTGATTGCCTTGATAAGGTCTTATTTTATAGTTCTGGGAAAAGTAGAGATTTTCATTCCATTTAATAAATGACCTAGCATTACCTACATTATGTTAAAAGCTTTTAAATGGCAATTTGGTAAATTTCTCTTCTGTCCTTGCAATTTGTGCTTCAATTTAGCTTTCTGTAGGGTGCATCCAGTCCAATTCAATACAAAAAACAACCACAAGTTAATGCCTCACAAAATATTATGAATTTAGACAGAAAGTGCACACACATTGAAGTTTTCAATCAGTAAAATAACCCTAACTAAGTATTGAAGAGGATATATATAGACATAAACACAATCTTCACCCACATAATATGTCAGATTATTTAACCTAAAAACCATCTACAGTATGTATGTTGCTGGGTGTGTAACTGGGGGAGAAATTAGCAAGGTTTTTAATATCAGAGAAGATGTTTTCATTTCATGTCTAGCCAGGTGCCTTATTAGCAAGTAATTTGGAAGTAAACTCAGACGCCTGGCTAGTCTTTGTGTAATTCTGGAAGTGGGTGGATTGTTTGGGAATTATTGGCTGATCTCTGGTTGCGGTTCTCTTGGGTTGTGTCATATTTTGTCTAATTAGTTTAGCTCAATCACTCAAACTCCTAAAAAAAGAAAAAAAGTCTAGACGACTACAGTATCCGCTCTTGTGTACAGATTTGCTATTTCTGGCAATCGTGATCTCTATAATACACCATATTCCACAAGCACTTTTAGGTATTCACCATCTCCCTCGCCTCCACAGACTCATGAATGACATTATTCAGCCCCTTTACAGACACGAGGTGTAATACGATTCAGATTCAGGTGTCCGTGTCATTTATCTAGATCTGAGTGAAGCGTTGAATGAAGGTGCCACAATTACTCTCAGGCCAAGGTTGATGCCATGGCGTGTTTATTGATTATCAAAAGATGGAAGTTCCATTTGATCCTCCGATGCAAACCATCAACTGATTTTTATTCCTCATGCACAGCCGTTGCGTTTAACACCACTCGCTGTCTGTCTGATCTTGAGGCTTACATCTCCAGCCGTCTGCAAGTTGTGGTATGGCTTTTTCTAGCTCATTCTCTGCTCCCAGACACCCGGTGCTCACAGCATGCTATTGTTAGGCACATTAAGTACATTAACCACAGTCAATATCCGAGGGTTTGTCTGTCTTCACATGGTTGTGTTCTCAGAGACATCATCTCATACTCGGTTCAAGGCAATTGCTTTCACTTGGCAAGTTCTGATTAAATTTGATGTGTGAACTCTCTTGGATATATGTGTGCGTTTGTTGAGGTTTATGGAAGAAGTACACGTGTGTGTGTGTGTGTGTGTGTGTGTGTGTGTGTGTGTGTGTGTGTGTGTGTGTGTGTGTGTGTGGTGTGTGTGTGTGTGTGCCTTTATTTTTAGTTTTTATTGTGCGTGTTGTTCATTAGCGTGCGAGTGCATTTGTGTGTCTGCTGTGTGTGTTAAGCAAGTGGATGTGTTTGCTTATAATGAGGTGCTATGTGTTGCCATACTCAAAAAGCTTTGAAAGCTAACCCAGAAATGTCATCACATTAATAAGGGCTTCTTCACAAGCCACAGAAGCTTTTCTGAAACTTCTGCGACACCAGGACTTTCTCTGCACACCTACTCATGTCAAACCTATATGCTCAAACTACTGTTTGTTGCCAGTCTTAAATCTGATTGTACAGATATTTTAATATACGGATAGTCTGGCACAATTTAAATACTTTTCAATAGCACAGGATGAAAGAAGGAAACAGTTTAAATAAAATAATAATAATAATAATAATAATAATAATAATAATAATAATAATTATTATTATTATTATTATTATTATTATTATTATTATTATTATTATTATTATTATTATTATTATTATTATTATTTTGTTGAAGAGTATGAAAACCAGGGTGACACCGTGGCACAGGAGTTAGCACTGTTGCCTCAGTGCTCAGAAAGAAGGTCGCTGGTTCGAGTCCCAGCTGGGTCAATTGGCATTTCTGTGTGGAGTTTGCATGTTCTCCAACACATTAAACAAAACTGATTATAATACTGTATATAACCCAGTAATCAATTTTTGATGTGTTTTTCGATGCCAATGTTGGATGTTAGTTTAATGTCACTTGACATCAAGGTAGCTTACATGCATTTTATTGATACAAAATCCAAGGTAAATTTGGGATTTGAAATTGAAGGTTTAGTAAATAAACGTTTCTTATATTTTTATGTCATTATTTTGGTGGTCAAAAGGGAGTCAATGTTTGGATGTCAAATGGACATCAAGGATTTGACATTAAATTGATTTGCATTTTTGACGTGCATTTTTGATATTTTGATATCAAAGTGGCCTCTGGAATGCAATGCATAGAAAAAAAGAATGCTTGAGACATTCAATTGGGGTATCACAACCCCTGGAAGCCAAAGCTGAGAGTTTGTGAAGAGTTGTCCAGCTGTTAGACATTACAGCTATGCCTTTCTCATGAGCCAGCACTGTGACACTCTGTGAAACCCCATGCACTCCTAAAAGCAGACTGGAGGAGTGGATGGAATGGGATAGTTTTTTATCCGCTGCAGTCCAGATGGGTCTGACACAGAGTGTAATTGGATGAAAGGTTATAGCCTCTGGCACCAGTTCATGATAATTAGTGAAATGCTTGAAATTCAAACAGGTAGCGAGGGCTTGTTGGGAGGTTGGCAGCATTTCTTTTTGATGTTCAAACAGGTTTTTAGAAAACACCTGTTTCCTTCTGGTAACAAACATTTTATTTATTTATTTCTTTTTTAGATCAGAGGGTCCAATTTTGTAACGGGCATCGTGTGTGTATGCATTAAAGTAAGATCAAAATCTGCAAAAAGGTATTTAAATGTAACAAATCTGGTGAAAATGTATCCTCGTTAATTGTAAAATTGGAAAGGAAAATGAAGATTTTTATCAAACATCAATAATTACTTTATCTTTTTAATCATGGCATTTGTGTTACTTGTCATGTTTTTGAACCTTTTGGACACTTATTCAACAGTTCAAATTTGCCAGCGTTATGAAAAATCTGTCAAGAAAAGAAAATGATTAAATATTGAAATCCCTAGTCAGAAACACAATGGGTTCTTCTAACAAAACTTCTAATTGCCAGTGCTTAAAAGTGGAAAATCACTTCTTAAATCTGTAACATTTCTTAAGCCATTAGCCAACATATTATGCAACATTTACTCAAGATACAACATCTATTACCTAAACTGTATGAAATCAGAGATGGGTTTTTTGCATAATACTAGGGAAATTAGTATCAGATGAGGAAAACAGCAAACCGTCTTGTCTTTTCACCTGTGCTTTATTTAGAGTGCTTTAGTTTACAAAGGTTGCATTGAGGTCAGTGCATTTCAGCATCATAATACTGCATTGAGTGTTTAATTGATCATGAATCTGTTTGCAGTTCTGAATTGATTTTTTCTAACTGAAAACGTGCAGGTATGAAAGTCCATTAAGAGTTCAGGTGATAGAAACTAAATGTACTCACTTCAAATATGATGTTACAAAACTCATTATATATATATGGGAGCATTTTGGTCCATCCACACCCATTTTTTGTTTTGTATTTCCGCTGAGGTTTAGCATGACTGGAATGTTTTGGCCGACTTCACCTCAACTGCATTTCCATATCCTCCCTCTTTCATTTGCCTAATTAAATGAATAAATATGCATTCAGCTTTCCAACCCGTTTACAACTCAGTGTTGTTTTCATTTTTTCTCAGTAGGCTCCTGCATAAATAAACAAGAGTATCATTTCTTCTGCACATTTTATTAATCACATTTTGGATTTTATGCAAGTATATTTGTTCTTGTGGGCATTTATGTGTGTGTATCATGGAAACCAGGCTTATTGGAAGTGCATTACTCTGTCTGCGTTTCTGAAAAAAATGCAAAATGTGAAATGAACACTTGGGGCAGTGAAACAACAACTTTTTTGTTCTTTTTCCACACAAATTATGATTATGGGACATGTATTTTTATTTTAAATAAAGAGTTATTTTTGTGCAGTTCTTTGCAGAATATATAAAAACCTCAGAACACTTTAACAATGTAAACAAATAAGTATGTCAAATACTGTATTTTCATTTACATTTTATAATTTAGCAAATGATTAATGTTCCAAAGCGAGCACACTGTAAGGGCACATAAGTCTAAACCAGTGGGTGAAGTGATGCAAAACTGTTGATTGTTTTGTAGATGTACCACAGTGTCTTGAATTTGATGTAATTTAATGTTGACAGTTGTGCAAACTGATGGGGTGTGATGACATGTTACCGAATGACAGATCACTGTAGTGATGCCATGATAGAGAAAATAAGTGGGCCAAGAACAGAGCCCGGTGGCACCCCAGTAGATAGATGTTGCTTGAAAAATTCATCCCTCTAAGAAAATCTGAAGGACCAAAATTAATGGTCGGATCTGAATCCAAATGTATGCAGCACAAACCTATTTCAGGTTTCTAACAATGGAAATCATTTAAAATGTTATTAACCAAACAGTTGATTTTTAACCTGTTGATTTTTAAACTTTCACAGTATTTATTTAATTTAATTTAATTTAATTTAATTTAATTTAATTTAATTTAATTTTATTTTATTTTATTTTATTTTATTTTATTTAATTTTATTTTATTACTAAGTCAATAGTTACTGTCAAATGTCTGGTTATCATTTTTTTGTGTGTTTAACATAAATAAAAAGTACAGGTTTAGAAAAACTTGAGGATGAAATAATGGTGAGCAAATTTAAAATCTTGTGTAAAATATTTATTTATAAACTATCAGTGAATTAAATATTATGAACATCAATGTTTTTAGAAGGTTTTTAGTCTTGGAAGGTTTCCACTGCTGTAAAACGGTGATCAGATAATTCAACATTCAGAAAGGGTTTTATTGCCATCGATTAGTTAAGAATAGAAGTGGCTAAATTGTTACTGATGATTCTGGGAAGGAAATGGCAATGCATTCAGACGTTAGCTAATCGGCAACCACAGCAGACATTTTTCAGATATGAGTTTATGTGTTTGTGTAGGTGGGTGAGTGGGCTGATGGTTTCGAATGAATAAGCTGGTCCGATAGCTTCTTTCCAGTGATGGTCTCGTATAGCAGGGTCAGACTGGAAGAGCTGGAAAATGCTAGCTTTGTGAAATCTGAACTGAAGAATCTCCAAGCAAAAAAAGAGAAAGAAGGCTTGTATGCTGAACAAGGTCCCTAATGGTTTAGCAGTGTTTTATAAAGCAGGTGCCTAGAAAAATATTATCTCATTTCCTCTTTTCATTTGGTTACATTTGAAAATTAGCAACACATGCAAGATATGTTAAATACACACAGTGCTTTATGGATAAATGCCTAAATGTGTAGACCACCTCTTGAAAATGATTATATTTATCAATTTCTCAGTGAGTATAGCCAATATTTTCCAGAGTTTATAGTTTTGTTAAACAGTTATATCCATTGCAATAAGAGTTTGGTCACCTAACATCTTTAGGAATAGAAAGAAAATACATTTAAATTCAAACAAGCTATTTGGGGACAAAAATCAACTAGATTTTATATTTTTAATGTTTATCTTGATTTCATTCATTCATTCATTCATTTTCTTTTTGGCTTAGTCCCTTTATTAATCAGGGGTCACCACAGCAGAATGAACCGCCAACTTATCCAGCATATGTTTTATGTAGCAGATGCCCTTCCAGCTGCAACACATCAGTGGGAAACACCCATACACTCTCATTCACACACTTACATTAAGGACAATTTAGCTTACTCAATTCACCTATAGCGCATGTCTTTGGACTTGTGGGGGAAACCGAAGCACCCGGAAGAAACCCACGCGAACACGGGGAGAACATGCAAACTCCACACAGAAACGCCAACTGACCCAGCCGGGGCTCGAACCAACGACCTTCTTGCTGTGAGGCGACAGCGCTACCCACTGCGCCTCTGCGCCGCCCGTTTATCTAGATTTTTCCTGTTTTATTATATTTTAATAATTATAACATATTAAGTTGGCTGTACTCACTTTTGGACTGTGATGGACTGTGTAAGGCTTTATTTTGTTAGATTAGTTCCATTTTTGGCTTTTGTACTGACTTATCTAATTTACAGTATATGCACAAATATATTATTGTAAAGCATCCTATAGAAAATATTTATTTAAATGAGATCTGTGAGGGGTGTACTCATTTACGCTGAGCGCTTTGTTCATTCATTCACTCATTTTCCTTCGGCTTAGTCCCAAATTCATCAGGGGTCGCCACAACGGAATGAACCGCCTAAGCACTGTGTATATATGTTAAATTGAGTTTAATATGCTGGGTGCTTTAATTCAGTCATTGTGTTATTGTTATTCCTTTATTGGTTCTGTCGTAAAATTGTCAACCATCTGTGAGTTATTTGTTATACAAAAAATCTTATTTTGCGCTCTATATATCATTCTACTGCAGTGCTGTAAAAAAGCTATAATTTTTCCATACACTGTTACCCTCAAAATGACAAATTTTGTGTGTGGAATGATGGGGAAAAGACAGATTTATTGGCTATTTGAAAGATATGATGAGGTATGATGAGATATAATGATTTCTCATTACGATTAGAAGACAACTCATATTGTCAGTCTGGTAAATATCTGCGGTGTTTAGAAATATGCAAAATAGTATTATGGATGGTGCATGTCAATGGTGTACATTTCATTTGTGACCAAGAATCTGATTGTTCTGATGTATTGCTTTTGGGCGTGATTCATTCATTCATTTTTCTATGGCTTAGTCCCTTTATTCATCAGGGGTTGCCACAGTGGAATGAACCACCAACTTATCCAGCATATGTTTTACACAGCAGATGCCTTTCCAGCTGCAACCTAGTACTGGGAAACATCCATACACACTCATTCACACACATACACTACAGCCAATTTAGTTAATTCAGTTCACCTATACCGCATGTCTTTGGACTGTGGGGGAAACCGGAGCACCCAAAGAAAACCCATGCAAACACGGGGAGAACATGCAAACTCCACACAGAAACACCAACTGGTCCAGTCGGTACTCAAACTAGCAACCTTCTTGCTGTGAGGTGACAGTGGTAACCACTGAGCCACTGTGTCACCCTTGAGCGTGATTGTTAGGAGGCAAATATTTTTAACTAAATGAAAGAGCAAATAATATAAACATAACTGAAATTTAACCCAAAAAAAATTTAAACACAAAATACATTATCAAATTTAAAAAAGCAAATGTTGGCATGTTGAAGTCATGCCAGAATTATTGTGGACTATTGTTCAAAGGTTTTGGTGGTGGTAAGGTTCTGAGAATTGTTTTAAAGTCTACAAGGCTGAATTTAGTTGACAAAAGTACAGTAAAAACATTATATTATGATATTTTATTAAAATTTAAAGAACATTTTTTTGTTTACCTATGCTCACTGGGAAAAAAATACAGAAATTGACACTTCAGACAGTAAAACACTAATATGTCTTACAGTCAATGGAAGGTCAAAAGTCATTTCTTTTTTTCTCATATACTCTGACCAATATATATATTTTTTTGTTTTATTTATTTTTTATTTTATTTTTGTTTTCATATTTTACTTTCTTTTTTTCTAGTCTAAAGTTTACTTATTACCTGATGGGCACTGGGACCAGGGGAGACAGTTAGTTCTATGAGCACTTAAGTTACCACACTGCATGTGAGTTAGCCATGTTCACTGTTTTACATGTCGTGGTATACACAAAATAAAAAAAATCTATTACGGTTGGCAATTTATTTCGTAGTAACAATATAAATTGTCATGTACCTCCCAGCCCTAGCCATATGTATGGCTTTTTTGATGTAGTAAATTGGCTTGGTAGCTCACCCGGTAAACATTGAATTTGTTAATGGAAAACACTTGGGTACAAGTCCTGTAAAACAAGATTGACAAAAAGAGCTCGTAATATGGCATTTGTGCTTCAGCAAATGCATTTTTCTTTACTGTTAATGTTTTAAGATAGGCTTATGGCGTACGTTTAGTGTAGATATTATATTATATTATTTTCAAATCTTCACTTGCCATTTGATTTCCAGACTGCCGTGTTGTGTGTTAGTCTCTTTTTCAGGACAATTAAACACTTTTAAGTGCAACCCAGTGGACTTTTACCTTTTAAATATGTTGTGAAATGTGCAATGAACAATTTGATATGATTATGAAAATGCATATGCAAAACAAAAAGATTGGCTCTCTTAATTTTTTCCTCTCTATATCATCTGCAGAAAAAACAAAGTGTTGACATGAAACATATTATTGGCACAGACCATAGGCTTGTTAACAAATTGATTCCATGTGATCTTTTATAGTATTTGTGTGCATTTATTGAACTATTAAAACCTAGCGATCCTCGTTAAACTTTGTAATATAATCCAACTTTTAATTTCAGTTAGTTTGGACCAGCAGACTAAATCCACAGCCAAGTTAAGGAGTCAAAGATATTAAATTCTCTGAAAAGCTATGAATTATTCAAAAGCATGTTCTGTATTGCCACCTGGCTGCTATATGTGTTTTTTTTCAAGCCTTCAAGGTAACAAAACACGTGTAGACACAGCTTTAGTAACAACCCATCGCCTTCTAATGCCCAAATTTGCCGTCTTCAACTGGTGACAAATCTCTGACTGTGTGTGTTTGTGTTTGCGCGAATCCATGTGTTTTGAGTGAGTGCCGTTGTTTGATCTCCACCTCACTCATTGATTGAAACCATGTGAGCGCGGCGCTCATGGCAGCTCACCATTAGGATCCACATTTCTCTGCCTTGTGATTTCCAAGCACACTCCCCTTAACATCAACAAAGCTGGGCATCTTGCACATGTTTCGCCTCTAAATTCACACTACTGCTTTGCACAAACTGTGAAATTTTTCACAGTAGCATGTGCCTGCTGGTACTGACCCGTGGTGGACGCAGTGGGAGGTTGGTTTGGCGGGAGCCTGCGCCGCAACTGTGACATCGATCAGCCTGGCATATCGTCCGGCATAGGAAGGAAGAGTCATCATCAAAAGCTACATCTGTGACAGGCAGTCCTTATGGACTCGGCCAAACAGGATTTATGGGATGAGGTGGGGGGATGCTGAAGTGCTTCTTATGGATGGGTGACCTACTTGAACAGGTTATACTTTTTTCTTGCAAGAGAAGTTTTCAAAAGGGTGCTCTGGTCGCAGTAATGTTAGATATGAAAGTTTCTTTGGCTTTCCTAAGAACCTTTCATTGAACAGTTCTTGAACCGTTCTTCTTTCAGTTTGAAGAATATTTTAATAATCTAAATGGCAAAGTTGACTTTTACACTATAGGTCTATGTACAGTATGTATGAGGAACATTTAACCATCAGCATAGTAAGCCCTTAAAGGGATAGTTCACCAAAAAATTAACATTTCCTTATACTTTACTCTCCCTCATGTGGTTTTAAACATTCATGCTTTTCTTTCTTTTGCTGAACACAATGCCACTCACATTCTACACTCCCTCCTTTGGCTTCCTGTCCATTTCAGGATCGCGTTCAACATTTTGAACTCTGTTTGTGTTTAAGTGTCTACACAATTTGGTGCTTACAAATCTATCAGATCTCCTGCATCCCTATAACCCTCCAATAATTTAATTTATCTTGTAATCTTAATTGATTGATAATTCTCGTTTATGAAATGGTATACCTGTACAACCCAGAATGGCCAACTCTTTACCTGCTTAAAATGCACTTGTTCTCTTTAACTTTTAGCAAGTATTAATCTGCTGTTAATGTTTTTATCTTGTCTGCACTTGCTTCATTAAGCAGTTATTGCTATTTGTATTTTCTTCACCTCTTATTGTTTTATTTTACGTTTTATGTACATCACTTTGGTCAGCCCAAGCTGTTTTATAAGTGCTTTGTAAATTCAATAAACTTAAACTTAAACAAAATATTATTTTTTGAAGAATGCTGGTTGCTGGGACCCATCAACTTCTATAGAAGGAAAACAAATACCATGGAAGTCAATGGTTAAGCATTTTCAGATCCAAATATATTCTCGTGTGTTCAACAGAAAAAAAGAAACTCATAAAGGTTTAAAACCACATGATGGAGGTTAAAGTATGAAGTAATTTTCATGTTTGGGTGAACTAGCCTTAAAGGGATGTTTACATGAGTAATGATAATGAGACATATATATGTATAGCAATATCTGTATTTGTGCAATCCAAAGAGATTATGTAAATAATCTGGTGATGCTTTATTTTTTGCGAAGACATTGAAAGAAAAAATATCTTAATTAATTAATTAAATTCAAATAATAGACAAATTGTTGGGGGGATTTGTCATTGTGTTTAGAGTTATTTGAGCATTGTGTTTCAGTTTTTGCTGTTGTTGTTGTATTTGCACAGATATAACCTGAATGTAATCTGCTGGATTGCTGTTTCCTGCACTCTCATCAATAATTTCCAAGTTTTTAATGTATAATAACCAAACATCAACTTTCAATGCAGCTTTACATAAAGGAGCTCTTTTTATTTGAATGGATTCTGATTGGCTGTCAGGGTGTTATTGTTTATCAGTTAAAAAAAGAAGTTCTGAATGTTATTCTAATGATCTCTATTTTGAACTCTGTTGTTATTAAATATGTAAAACAATTTTAGAGCTCGGTGACACGGTGGGTCATTGGTTAGCACTGTCGCCTCACAGCAAGAATTCTGGGTCAGTTGGCATTTTTGTGTGTAGATTGCATGTTCTTCCCGTGTTGGCATGGGTTTCCTTCGGGTGTTCCGGTTTGCCACACAGTCCAAAGACATGCGGTATAGGTGAATTGAATAAATGATATAGAATGTGAGTGTGTACGTGAGAGTGCATGGGTGTTTTTCAGTACTGGGTTGCGGCAGGAAGGGCAAAACTTATGCTGGATAAGTTGGCGGTTCATTCCGCTGTGGCAACCCTTGATAAATAAAGGGACTAAGCTAAAGAAAAATTAATGAATGAATCATTTTAGAGCTGTTTTATATGTTTACTTTCATTGTCCTTAGCCCTTAACTATACTTGCAAAGCAAGACTTTCCTAACTGTTTTTTTAAAGGGTATGAGTTTGTATGCTCATGTACACTAGCATGCATATAAATAAAGTGCACTTTCAGCTTTAAGAACCATTTTCCAGCATAAAGAACATTTTGTGAAATGCAAAGTTTCCATAAATGTTAAAGGTTCTTTATGGAACCTTCAATGCCAATAAACAAGCTTTATTTTATAAGGGTGTAGAAGAAATAAACAACCCACACAATGCTGAATGCAGTGTGAGTTATGTGTGGCAAGACAAGCATATGAATAATTTACTTTTCAACACCCACCCTTTTTAACTCTCACATCTTCATCTTTTAGCCCTCTTTTTTTTTGTTGGCTGTACAACATTGTGGCAAAACGTGTTCTGAGTTCTTTCAACTGTGGTTCTGACTTTATGAAGGCAATTCAATGTTGATCATTTGTTTTCCCCTTCTGGTTGCTTTATTGACATCATCGACTGACAAACTGACTGTGGGAAACATGTAATTTTCTTGAGCCAGACACTGACCTCTCCTCCCATGACTAATTCAACAGCAAGCTGTAAACATTGTTATAAGAGGACAACCTGGAGTCACATATATCATTGATGCCTGTTTATCCTTATTTCTTTGTTACAACACTTTTCCTGAACTTTCAGGATCATTCATTCATTCATTTTCATTTCGGCTTAGTCCCTTTATTAATCTGGGGTCGCCACAGCGGAATGAACCGCCAACTTATCCAGCATATATTTTACGCAGCGGATGCCCTTCCAGCTGCAACCCATCACTGGGAAACATCCACACACACCCATTCACACACATACACTACGGACAATTTAGCTTACCCAATTCACCTGTACCGCATGTCTTTGGACTGTAGGGGAAACCGGAGCACCCGGAGGAAACCCACGCCAACACGGGGAGAACATGCAAACTCCACACAAAAATGCCAACTGACCCAGCCGAGGCTCGAACCAGCGACCTTCTTGCTGTGAGGCGAACGTGCTATCCACTGCGCCACCGTGAGGCCCCACTTTCAGGATCTTACTCCTAAAATGTATCAAATTCATCATATTTACAATCTACAGATATAGATATGTATATACATATTTGAAAATGTTTTTTTTCCCGCCAACATTTAAGGATTACTAATCACATACTACATTTTTCTTTTTCAATCAGATGGTCTCTAGAATGAGAATGTTCCGCCTACTTAACCTATAACCAATCAGAAAATAGTGCATTCAAGTAATGTCAAACTTAGTCACAGATCATGTTAAGCATCGCCCATGGACCTCTGGCTAAACATATTATGCTTACGGCACACTTCAATTCAAAGTTGTCCTCAGATTGGTTTAAATATACAGGATTTCTGTGATTATTATATGCATTTTTTATGGGTCTGTCTGCAAAACAAGTCTGTTTAAATACAAAACTCATTTATGAAGATAAACTCAATGCAGGATTCTTAAAATCTATGCAAGGTTCACATCATAATATCTTTAAAAGTCCAAGAGGTTAGTTTGAGGCACTTAAGTGGAATTTTATTATTATTTTAATTTTTTGTCAACTGGATATGGCAATAGACTTTTAAGGTTTCCCTAAAGATTCAGTTTTTGCTAGTTTGCTCCCTCACATCAGCTGCACATGCAGACAAAAATGAAAGAACAGATGCTGACACAGCAGTTGGACGATTTAGTGTTGTGTTTGGTTCTCCAAAACTGCTTGTTGGAATTTAAAAGTGGCAAGATTTTATCTGAACAGATGTTTACCAGGTGTGCCTCATTGGCATGGGTGTTGGTGAAGTGCACACTGTTGTACAATGGCAAGAAATAGCATTTCAATTTCTGGGTGTTTTAGTAGAAATGTCTTTTGAGACACGTGTAAATGAATGATTTGCTGTTTGCACATCCATCTGCTGTTGTGGTGATTTTCCATGCCCCTAAACTCTAAACTTTAATTTATCAAAACTTTAATTTATCAAATTGAGTAAAAGCTAGATAGAGATAAAGATCTTAGTTCTGTCATTATGGTCATACAGATAGTAGTGAACATCATTCAAAACTCTAAAATGTATTTTTAAATGCCGATACTTCCTTTCTACAGCACAGACAATGATGCAGCACAAAACGTGGACAGCCCTTGACCATTGAAAGCAGTCAAAGATCCCAGACCTTCAGGCATCAGTCTAAAGTTACAATATAAAAATGTTTTCTTTTTAATATTTGAAAGTGTAATTTCCAGAGATTTCAAAGCAAATTTTTCAGCTGTAATTACTCCCAATATTCAACGCGACAGTGTTTTCTTTTTCTTGAGACCAGCTATTTGATAAACAGACAAAAACATTTTGATCAATTTAATATATTATATACATATCCTAGTGCACCATGTGTGTGCCACTAAGGAAAAATAACCATAACACAACTAGTTTTACTGTTTTATGATGAGGGACTTGTGACTGAACTACATTTACAATCATTCCTTTCATGCAGTTCATTCAGTCATTGTTTTTGGCAGCATACAAATTATAAAATACATTACAGAAGCATTTGTTACAAACCAGTTGCATTTTTGCTTCTCATTATTTTGCATTAGTGCTAAAAAAGAAAAGGAACGCATTTTCAGTTAGTCTGTTAGTTCCATTAGAAAATACTTTTACATAGGACAAAAAAAAACTTAACAGATTTCATGGCGTCCTAAAGTGAAGCGGGACAATACACAGACCCTGCAACTTGCTGCTTCAGCTTAGCTGCTTTCTCCATCATCTCAAATAAAGTGTTGTTGCCGGTGTATGTGCTAAAATGTATCTAGTCTTGATTTTCTATGGTGGAATCACAACCATTAATCATCTCAATCATTACCATGACAGCCAGTTCCACTCAAACAGACCTTCAGGCTTTCCTCTGCGAGGTTCCCACACACTTTACCTGGACCATATGTGAAAATAAATCGACTCGTCTTTGGCAAACACTCTTAGTGACCTGATGTGTGACTCTTATTTGTCACTCTGACAGTATTGGTACAGTATGTGCAATTCTTGTAGCATTTGCCTGAACAGTTGACTTGCATTTGCACACATGCTGATACTGTAGCTTGCTCATATACAAATTCTCAGCTTCATTTCCTTTTACTGTCTGGAAGTGTGTGCTAAACATAAAAAAGACAATAATCAATAAAGTTAAACAAATAAAAAGAATGCAACCATAAAGCCTCAGTTAATTATGTTCAGTGCTTATAGTAATATATTGAGAAATCGATGCCATATATTAATTTTTCACAATATTATTGTTTTGATAAATGAGCATATGGGAACTGACCTGTGACAGTATTTTAATTGCATGTATTCATTTAATGACTCATTTATGTATAAGCTTGTGTTAAAATAAGAAGATAATAGTTTAAATTTCCATGATGATTCCTTCTCTTAACTTGGAGTTGACCTTCTGGACACTGCCATTGCACAAATGAGTTGTATTATAGAGTATGACAGAAATATTTCAAGAGCAATTTCAAAGGAAAGGCCCAGACTGACAGTGTGCAGCCTTAACAGGTTAGAAAGTTATGACAAGGACGACCTACTTGACTGAAAGCTTCCAGGTTGTATTTCACCTGGAGCCTGTGGGATGAACAATGTAACGTTGCAGATCTTCAACATGACTACAGATGTCTGTCTTGTCAGACGTAGGAGGGTATTCAAAATGACATAACGTCTGCTTCGTGGGAAATGTAAAACATTCCTCTAAAGTTTCAAAACATGTTTGCAGACCCTTTGAGAAGTGTTCCCTTTTCCAAGCTTGTGGTCTCAATTCTTTCACCACTGAAGTTGACTTTCCAGTTGTTTAGAAACTGTTTTCATTATCTACACATCAGCAGAGCGGCTCGCGCTCTCATCATTTTGAAGACTAGAACTCTACACGCTACAAAATGAAAAATTGCTTTCTTACTTAGAGAATGGAGAAAGTTTGAAAATACTTTTGACAGCTCATTTTTTTTTTTGGACAGGTATCTCACACGGAGTAGCACAATCTGTCTAGAAAATCTTTTCCCAGACAGTCTGCACTTATAATTGTTTGGCATTTATAGACGATGCCCCTGCATTTGCTGCCTCTGTGTGGATTAAAGCGCTGGGTGAATTTATGGATACGCTTACTTATGCGCTGTCTTTGGAGAAGCGAGAGAAAGTGCCCTCGAGGGACCTGTGGGATGGACCAAATCGTATCTTCAGATGTGGATTTTCATAGTGGAACGGCATTTGAACCCAGTTGATGGTAGATGAAACCGCCCACCTCATATAAATGGTCGAGGTCGTAATGTGGGAGTGAATGACATCTTCTCAGGTCCATAGAATTCTGCTCTTAATCTTTGTCCATGATACTCCCAAATCATGCTACACTGCCTTGTTTTGGGCTCAGTTCGATGCTGTACGTGATGTTGCATGCAGATTTACAGAGGGAGACCCTTGGAAAGGGCGGACCCTCAGGGGCACTTAGTCTTCAAAGACTCTTGCTTTGGCTTCTCACACTGGGATCTGTTCTCCTGACAGAGACGGAGCAGTTCAGGGCTAAATGTCTTGGCTTTTCCGTCTGCTGTACCTGCTATGCCTCTCACTTTGGTAATTTGCATCTTGCTCTTTTTTTTTTTTTTCTTTTTAGTTTCCTCTCTTTGAGCTCTTTATCTCTTGGTGTTGGCTTGTTACAAGAGCACTTGCCTCTAGCACAAATGTTTTGTGCTGCATGTGTGTGTTTTTATCCTCCGTCTTTTTGGCCACCAGGGGCAAATTCCCCCCCGGCCATTATATCCAATTAGCAAGAGACTTTCTTTTCTTCTGTGTTGCTCCTATAGCCTTGAATCCAAAGAGGGGGGCTGGGAATTCTGACTGCATGTTTCTTTGAGGAAAACTGCTCAAAGTCTAATCACTGAGTGAGGGTTTAGGTTTGCTGTTTGACTGTATGTTATTGTCTAATTTAAAGAATGATACAAGCAATTCTCTACATTCTTTACATTACATTTTGCCATATTTATTATTTTTATGCTTGATTTATGTGATGTTTTTTAGACTACCTACTGTTTGGAGCAACCATCAGTTAATAATTCATAACCACTGCTAGACATACTTCGATATTCATATTTTGCCAGCATATGCCTCTTCAGTATATCATAATAATGAACATGCACAATATTGAAGTCACAGGCACTTTAAAATACTGTAAATAATTATTTATTATTTAATTAAAACTTTTAGAGTGTATTTTAATAACATTAAGATTGTTGTATTGGAAGCAGTTGTTCATCACATCAGTAAATGCTTGAAGACTTAATAGTCTTGTTCTAATACTTTTTTCTTAAACATTAATATTCCTCATTGATATTAATCACAGTTAAATCTGGCCTACAGCATTGAATATTCTGTCTCTATTTATAGGCCTTTCATTGTTTAAACTCTCTTCACTTGTAAACATTAGTGCATTTAACTAAAGTCAATGTGATGACAACTACAAATGCATTTATTAATGGCTAATACACCTTAAAAATATAAAAGGTCATTATCATGCTATTAAATACAGTTAATAAATAAAACATTTCAGTTGTATTTTTATTATTAACTTTATCCTGTAACTACAATCTGCCTTTTTTCTCACTGATGATTTAAATGCATTAGCTTATGTTTACTATTTTGTAAAGTGTTACCTATTGTACTGTGCCATCTTTTTGCAATTGATCTTGTTTAAAACATTTGTTGTTTATTCTAAATATAAAAAAATAAAGCATTACACTAAGTATAATTTGGGCGATTAAACTTTCTTTCTGCAGCTTAGTTCAATATCATGATAATACCATATACTGTGATAAAAGCTTCAACAATTAATCGCAACATGAAAATATGATATGATAAGCCTAATGACTGCATAAACATATAAAAAAATCGCTGCATATCATTGACCACATTGTTATAATGAATGTGTAGTTTTACATACAAAGTCTGCTTTTTCACCCAGATGTTTTAGACATTTTTTAGACATAAGATATTTTCTATTTCATAGCAGAGAGAGAGAGAAAAAAAACCCATACAATTCTGAAACAAAATAAATGTCAAATTTTAGGTAAACTGTCCTTTTAAGAGCAGATCTGCAACAAATGTGACAGTGCTTTGCTGAAGTGGGTGTTGCTGCCGTAAGCGTGCACTTCATGTTCAATGTTGAAATGTTTGTGACCTTCAGATTTCTTAAGTGACAAAATGCTCAGCTGTTGAGCATGCTTTGCTTTTTTTCTTCAAACGCAAAAAGTGCAATCACAAAAGTCCAATTCAGCAACAAAATATTCAATATTCAAACGCACTCGCAGGATACACAGTTGGTCACACTGACAGGCTGTGCTGAACAATGTGTCCTCCTTTAAACGACTGCTAACCCACACGGTTCCACTTAAACTCTATGTGATTTATGTGTAGTTGTATCAGAGCAATGAGTGTATGGATGAAGAATGTCTTCAGGAAACCGCTGTTCGCAACATGCATGTGACCGCATGCTTTCCATAGGTTCCTTTTAAATCGGTGTGTTTCTGCTTTGCTGTCCTAGTTTCTCACCGTCAAAACTCTCTGAAATGAGAATTTTAGTGCAGCAAATAGGTTATATTCAGCACATGCGAATTTACACCGGCTTTTCTCGGTGCCAAGATGAGAATGTGGGTGTTTGCAATTTGCATGTCATTTAAATTAATGCTTGCACGGCGTAATAAAGTGTGTGTCCTCTGTGGCAGGTGATTCTGTTCTGCCTTTGAGTCACCGGTAAGTCATCAGGCGGCACTCCGACTGATTCTTTCGCATCCAAATAAGCTACTTTTAGGTGCTGAATGTTTCCTAAGCCTCTTTTCCACTCTAAAGCCTCTTTTCAAACTGAAACCCTTTTGAAGAATGGAGGTGCTTGCCTCACTGAGGACTGATGCCTACATTTGTGAATGCCATATAGATTTGTGCTGAACCTAGACATGGATGGCAAAAAAAATAAATAAAATAAAATAAAAAAGCATGGAAGTGACGTTTTGTTTTGCTATCTTGTGTAAATGTAGCGTACAGTGAGAAAAGGTCAAGACACTTTCGGCATCAAAGTGTTCGAAATTCACTTAATCCTCTTGAGAGATTCTCTGAAAACAAAGTGTGAACAGATTCTTTCCTGTGTCAGATACATGTCTTGACATCTAAAATCTTAGAATTAGCATTTTTGCAGTGCATGTGTCATATTATTCCTATGTAAATCTTAACTGCTGCTGTTTAATCTGGCTTTCTTTTTATGGAATGTTTTTAGAATAATGGTTCGAGTCCCGGCTGGGGCAGTTGGCAATTCTTTGTGGAGTTTGCATGTTGGCGTGGGTTTCCTCCGGGTGCTTCTGCTATAGGTGAATTGAATAAACTAAAATGGCCATAGTGTATGTGTGTAAATGAATGTGTGTGGATGTTTCCCAGTACTGGGAGGCAGTTGAACGGGCATCCGCTGTGTAAAACATATGCTGGATAAGTTGGCTGTTCATTCCGCTGTGGGGCTAAGGGGACTAAGCCAAAGAAAAATGAATTAATTAATGAATGAAAGAAAGAATGAATGAATGAATGAAGAATGGTACATGAAACATACAGTATACTGTACATGCATTGCTCACATATTGTTTGTCAGAAATATCTCAACTACTAGAATGCAAGTATTTTTATTTTATTTTATTTTATTTTATATTTTATTTTATTTTCATTCATTCGTTCATTTTCTTTTCAGCTTAGTCCCCTTAAGTCCCCTTAAAGGGGTCACCACAGCAGAATAAACCGACAACTTTATTAATTCATTCATTCATTCTTTTTTTTTCAGCTTAGTTCCTTTATTAATCAGGGTTCACCACAGCAGAATGAACCGCCAAGCATTTAGCTTGATCAGCTAAATGATTAAAATTTATGCTGCATATTATTAGGCATCAAAATATGTATCACTAATGCACTACTGAAATATTTCATCATTAACATCTGTTAATATTCATTCATTCATTCATTCATTCATTCATTCATTCATTCATTCATTCATTTTCTTTTCGGCTTAGTCCCTTTATTAATCTGGGGTCACCACACCGGAATTAACCCCCAACTTATCCAGCATATGTTTTACGCAGCGGATACTCTTCCAGCTGCAACCCATCACTGGGAAACACCCACACACTTTCATTCACACACATACTCTAAGGACAATTTAGCTTACCCAATTCACCTATACCGAATGTCTTTGGACTGTGGGGGAAACCGGAGCACCCGGAGGAAACCCACGCAAACCCAGGGAGAACATGCAAACTCAGAAATGCCAACTGACCCAGCCGAGGCTCGAACCAGTGACCTTCTTGCTGTGAGGCGAGAGCGCTACCCACTGCGCCACCGTGCTGCCCATCTGTTAATATTGATGGGTATATTTCTTTGTGAATATCATGTGAATGCTTAATCCTAAATCACTGGCATGTGTTTATTAACAAACATTTTCCGTCTCCTCTTGTTGACTCACTCTCTACCTCTCCTCCTCTGCAAATATCCAGTTTCCCTCTTTTTCTGAGCTGTTCTATGTGCAATATTCTCTTCCGTTCTTTGGTTCATGTATTATTTACAGCAGCACACATGAATACTCACATATGCAGCTCAATGAGTTGTAAAAATAAATCTGTGAAGTTGCCCTCTTGCTGGCCCATATGTTCACAATACACCACCACTGTGATGGTCCAAACACAAATGCTGGAGCTGGATAATGGAATTAGTCACTGTTTCTCATGTGTAATGGCACTCAGAAAGTGGACAGAAAAACGACTTTAATGAGGACGGCTGAAATCTTAAAGAGAAAATACACCCAAAGATCCTGTCATCATTTATCATTAACTCAGGATCTCAGTATCCACTTGTTACAAACCCACTTGTGTGAAGTTTCTTTCTTCCCTTGAACACACGCACACACACACACACACACATGCACACGCACGCACATACCACACGCACACACACTTTTACACTTTTTCTTTTTTTTCTTTTTTAAAGATGTAATTTTTATACTGTACAGACTGTATTTTCTATCGCAGTAAAACTAACCCTCACTGGAAAGATTAATGCCAGTGAGAAAAGCCACAAAAAAACACAATATGTCCTTACCAAGAGTGTCATGTCTACAAACTGTTCAAATATATTTTTCACTGTTGAAGCCTTGTTTATGATTCATAACTTCCAGAGGAACTACTGATTTGACTATGTATGTTTGCTCTGATTGTGATGCTGAACAATATAAAGATGTATCTGATGTCTCTCTCTGTCAGCTGTAGGTGGCCATGCTTCACGTGTACACGCAAATGACATATCTGTCTGCGTGACAGGCTGCGCAGAAATTCTCAAATTGAAATTTGTTGACAGACAGTTTGAGATACCTGTCGTAATAGAGTTATTTGTCGGTCTGACAATTTTTAATTGGACAAACATTTTTTTGTCTTATGCCTTACCCAGTATATAAAAATACATTTAGATCATTTACTTTAATCATTACTATTGGAATGTGAAGAGACATAACATAAAATGTTTCTGAAGACAACCATCTACTGCACCTTCAAGGATTGAGTTATGCCTGAGACTAATTGTCTTTCTTTAAAACTGTTGATTCCGGTTAATTAGGGACGTTTTTAAAATGCAGAAACTGCACAAGCAAGCATTTACAAGCCTGCTGTGGAAAGTTGCACAGGTGTTTATTGATGTCTGATTAGTCCAGGTTACAGTAGCTTTGGTCAGTCACACAAAACCTTTTGCTAATATGCATTGATACTTTAGCATTTACAATCCATGCTGTTGGTCTTAATCCCCAAAGCCAGCTGGTTCTCAACACATTTGCTGCTGTGTTCTGATTTTCACTTTGGATACACCATCTGATTTGGCTATTTTCTTGCTTTTAGCTTTCACATCAGCCATTTTGCTGCACCCTGCTGAGCAATTTAGCTGTTCGTCCTTATTAAGAGGGGTTCAGATAAAGATTCCTTTCTCGGAGAGCTGGAGTTCAGCAGTTGAACTTGAAGGAAGGAATTATTAAATCAAATGTGCTTAACTGGTCCCTCTGCATAATGAAACATTACAGTGTCATTGTATGAAAGTGGTGTCATTATGGTCTACGACATTTAATGAAATGCATTAATAGCTTATTAAGAGTTTTGCAAGCTTGAATGTATTAATTGAGCAATTATAAACTCGATGCACATGAAAATAAAAAAAGTAAATAAAAAAGATAATGGCCAATTCTTTATATTCAGTCAAGGTAATATATAGTTGTTCAAAGGTAAATATAAGCTAAGAAATATATTTTTCTTCCCACAAAAATGTTTCTAGTACATCGTCCTATTATTTTTAGGGAGACGCCTGTCTTATTTCTGTTCAAAAAAAGAGAAGAAAAACAATTATTGCTGGTTGAATAAAAGCAACTTTAAGTCAGAATTTGCAGGGATATAAATAATTTTAGGTTTGGGAGTATATATGTCGAATAGTTTCAAGCATTTAATGTCAATGGCCTCAAAATAATGTCCTTTCTAAATCAATCAATCAATCAATCAATCAATCAATCAATCAATCAATCAATCAATCAATCAATCAATCAATCACCAGATGTTTTTAAATTAAGTTATATGTAATAAAATTAAATGTGAAATGACACCAGAAAAAAATTATAGAACACTGTCATACCACAGTATCCACTGTTTATGCACTGTACATGCTTGCAAATAACGCTGTAGTAACGCTGCAGTCAGTGACCAATAAGCTGGATTAATACATATTATATTGACATAAGAGCTTACATACCACATACTTCACCTTTAAATAATTTATTGAATGCATGGTTTATTTTGTTTTGTCAGTTTAGCCATGTAGATAATGTAAAATATATATGCATCATTTTGTAGTCACATCACGATGTTTGTAATCATTAAAATTTAGTTGCACTACCCAACTGCTAAATGAATAGATGTAAATAGTAAATATGGTTGCACTAATCTGCTGCTTAAAACACATGCCAGAGTAATTGGCGGTTCATTCCGCTGTGGCGACCCCTGATTAATCGGGAACAAAGCTGAATGATAGTGAGTGAGTAATTTGGAACACTATTGTAGCAGGTGTAAATAGTGAAAATGGTTGCAGTAATTTGGAGCTTAAAACGATTAAAACTCATACAAATATAAAACTCAATGTATAGTAGATAATATAATTACAGTCTTTAATTTTTAAATAAACACAACATAAAAATACAGCAACAGTCTCTCATGGATGACTGCCACCTAAACAGAAACTAAAGCTAAAAATAAAATGTTCCTTGCCTGGTTATCTCTTATCTTTCTCTGTTGTCACTTCTCCTTTTATCCTTCCGGAGCTTTTCTACATGGGGCTCGAGACCGGTAGGCTCTCGTTCCCATGGTTCTCAGCCAAACCCCCCTTATGACAGCTCTGTTCTTGCATAACATTTTATTTGACTGTAAATTTGGCTTTGACGTGCCTTAAGGCCTGACTTTAAAAGTCATCTTTGATGTGTTGTCATTGTGGTTATACATCTGAGCTGGTATAAGACAAAAAAAAAAGTTTGTCATTTAGTAAGACTATTACATTTTCACGCTGTTCTTTAAATCACTTTGGATAAATGATTAACTTACATGCTCTGATTATGAAAATTAAAAAAACTCTATTATTAGCCACTACTTTATTTTTTTTAAGTTTGTTAAGTCCAAACTCACAAGGAAGCAAATGATTTAGCTGTTTCATAAGTTTTTTTTTATGTTCTTTTAAAAAACTCCAAACAGCAGCACACTAATTCTGGCTGTAAGATGAGCCAGACATTAAAAAAACACAATATCACAGCATTCTAAGTGTCCGTGATGTGCTCAGTGCCCTTTTAAATGCTTAGGTAGTGTAATTTGGATCTCAGAGTGTATGTGGAGCTGTGCGTGCCAAAGCACAAAGCTAGCGAGCACCGTCCTGCTGATAAGCAATAGGTTTTTGGCAGGACACTTGAAAACAGATGTGGAAAATGCACTGATTAAAAGCAAAAGATGCCAATAGTCATAGATCGCTGTGGTTAATGTGCCTAAGGCATGGCATAAGTGAACATTTATCTGAACAATAACGATTCCCTTTGTGCATTGAGGTGGGCTGGAAGAGCCAATTAACACTGAGTTGTTGCCTTCTATTTAGAGTTCAGATCCCCAACAGATTTCACATTATGATGCTCGCTTTGTAATTTTTATAGTGCATGCGCCATTTTTCCCAAACTACACCTTTTCTCTTTTGTAAAGAACACTTTGCAAGCTCTTAAATGTTATCCACCAGAGAAATGGGAGGTTGGGAGGCATATTTTTGCAAGCCCTTTAAGCCCTCTTGTCACTGTGATATTGTCTGTGACACTTTCTGCTGACCAGGCAGAATATATAGAATTAACCTACACTCAGAGGAGTACTGTTGCACTGAAAGTACTAGACTGAAAAGCACTTAATGATTCATGTTTGTGTTGCATATATGCATGGGCTTTGCTCCATCGTGGACTATGCTGTGTAAAACGCAATGCAGT
This sequence comes from Danio choprae, assembly GCA_903798125.1. Taxonomy (NCBI): domain Eukaryota; kingdom Metazoa; phylum Chordata; class Actinopteri; order Cypriniformes; family Danionidae; genus Danio; species Danio choprae. Next base: position 324,223 of record CAIGQW010052710.1, read on the forward strand.
GTAAAAGCGATTAGCATACATAGTTTGATTAATGCTGTTTAAAGAATATGCATCTTAAATATTGAGGAGTTCAGGCAGTGTCTGCAAGGTGAAGCATGCTGGCATCTAGGCGCCTCTTGGTGTTATGAGGCAATTATATTGTAGTGCTCTATTATCTTAAGATGTGTATAGTGCTTCATTCTCTTTATTATATAGGTCAGATGTGTTGGGTACTAATTTTTGCCCTGAGAGTAAGATATTAATTAGAGCTGGGCAAAGAATAATTGCAATTAATCGCATTCAAAATAAAAGTTTGTTTTGACATAATATAAGGGTGTTTATTCTATATTTATTATGTATATGTGACACACATACATATACAAAACAATTTTGTTACATAGATATTTAAATTTATATATAATTTGTAGCATGTACATATATATTTCGTATCTAAATATAAATAGGCATTTTCTCAAATATATGCATGCATATGTGTATTTATATATACATAATACAATCCCAAATTAGAAACAGTTGGGGCAGTATGGAAAGCACAAATAAAAAAGATTTCCAAATTTACTTTACTTTGATTTGTATTTCATTGCAGACAATATGAACACAAAATATATAATGTTTTGTCAGGTCAACTTTATTTTATTTGT
>CAIGQW010052710.1:325263-338917 GCA_903798125.1 Danio choprae
ATATATATATATATATATATATATATGGGCCTCACGGTGGCGCAGTGGGTAGCACGATCGCCTCACAGCAAGAAGGTCGCTGGTTCGAGCCTTGGCTGGGTCAGTTGGCATTTTTGTGTGGAGTTTGCATGTTCTCCCCGTGTTGGCGTGGGTTTCCTCCGGGTGCTCCGATTTCCCCCACAAGTCCAAAGACATGCGATATAGGTGAATTGGGTAGACTAAATTGTCCGTAGTGTATGTGTGTGAATGAGTGTGTATAGATGTTTCCCAGTGATGGGTTGCAGCTGGAAGGGCATCCGCTGCGTAAAACATATGCTGGATAAGTTGGCGGTTCATTCCGCTGTGGCAACCCCAGATTAATAAAGAGACTAAGCCGATATGAAAATGAATGAATGAATATATATATATATATATATATATATTTTTTTTTTTTTTTTTTTTTTCTTGTCACTTAGACCTCAACACATTGGGACAGGAGCAGTTTAGGGCTAGTAATCAGGTAAATTGTTAAATGATGTTTAGTTACCCATCATGGGAACTTCAACGTGTGTCTGGTAACAAACTATGGGAGTACGCCAGGTGACCAATCACTCGAAAACGGGCCAATGAGTGCCAAATGAACTGTCGGAGCTCAGCTCCACAGCTGCCAGTAATTAGCCATTAGTGGGATGTATCAGCCGGCTGCTGAGAAGTGAGCATAAAAATTTTCGCTTCAGACCCTTTCAAGAGACTAAATAATCCTTCTGCCAAGCTGATTTCCAGTGTGAAAGACAGTATTACTCACCAGTGTGGGGAAAAACGCAACAGCGGTGGTTGATCTGGGCTTCCCGTCCCCTGGGCGTTATGCTGGCTAAAAGAGCAGTTTTCACAAAAAGAGCAGAATCCCCTAAGAGAGCAGCACGCTTGAGCAGCACGTCTTTTCAAGATGTCGTTCTGACCGTGCGTTTCTGGATGCAGTGGCTTCCTCACCCCGGATGACAGGCACGACCTCTGTATCACATAATTTCGGGGTCCAGCATGTTGAAGGTAGGGTATGCCAAGCGGTTAGCACTCGGGCAGACCTGAGGGTTACAGTGGGAGCTTCGAGTGGGAGCGCTCTCATTAGATGACACCAGGGACGTGATGTCCATCGATGCATCGAAGGGCAGGTTAACATGCTCCGATGACGATCCAGATCTCCTGCCACCCTCCGTGATTGTCAGCGGGATCTCGGATTTGGAATCAGACATGTTAGCTGTGTTATCCCGGGCTGCTTCAGCCGTAGGACTGGAGATGGCTTAGATGGGTGTTACGTGGGGGCTAAGAAGAAGGTGAAACACTCCAAGCCTCCCATCCTCTTCTTCCCGGAGGTACACAGTGAGCTCACGCAGGCATGGAGGGCACCTTTTTCTGCCCGGATCTTGTGTGTTCCCGTTCTCACCACCCTTGATGGCAGAGCAGCCAAGGGATATGAGGCGATTTGTCAGGTGGAGTGCGCTATTGCGGTCAATCTTCGCCCGCAAGGCACCTCCACCTGGAAAGGTCCACCCAAACTCCCTTCCAAGGCGTGCAGGTTATCTGAGTCTTTCACAGCCAGAGCCTACACTGCTGCGGGTCAGGCTGCATCCGCCCTGCGCGCTTGTATGTATCCGCCACCTATCAACGCTACCAAGCAGAGAAGTTGGCTGAGCTGCAGGAGGGTGGTTCTTCCCCGGGCTTGATGCATAAGACACATTAGTGTCTTGACGATAGACAGATTAGTGGTCCAGGAGCACCACCTCTGGCTAAACCTGGCAGATATGAGTGATGATGACAAAGCTCGCTTTCTTAACGCTCTCATATCCCAGGCTGACACCGTCGGGGACTTTACCCAGGAGTTCTTGGCAGTGAAGGAGCAGTCCAAGGAGATGAGGGAGGTAATCTATGGTGCTCAGAAAACTGCTCTCCCCGCTGCCCCATCCACCTCCGCTGCTCCTCACTAGGACATCCTCCCATGGCTCTAACATCTGCTCCGTTTCCGCTGCCCACTCCACCGGCCAAGTGGCAACGCCAAGTCACCCGCGGGACTGTGACGCCCCCGCCTCAGGGCGCCGCTAAGTCCGGTAAGAGGACCGCGAAGCGTCCTTGAGACGGGCCACCTGGAGAAGAGGGGACCTGCTCTTTTCTCGGTGGAGGGCCAAGGACCACAAACACCTGCAACATCTCCACTGCCGCCCTCTGGGCTGGCGGTGACCAAATTTTCAATAAAAGAGCAGTTTCCTCTCTCTCTGGGTGTGCAAACCCAAGCCTTGCCAGTCCACCTTCCAGCTCGCAGCGCCAGGCCCTCTCGCCTCAGGCTTCCAGAGTGCAAGGGAACGGACTCCTTTCTCTCACTTCAGCCTCATCGCGGGATCCAGGAAGGAAGGTAAAATACATTCTCTTATTTTCTGCTATTCCTCGGGCCGCTCTGCTTCCCGAGGTGAGCACTCCCCTCCCAATCTGCCCTTCTGTTGGCACGTCAACGATCGTTCCGATGGTGCCATTAGCGCGAGCGCTGCCAGCCTGGTCAAGCTGTAACTTCTGTGATGGCACCATTGATGCTGAAAAGTACATAGAGATTTTGGTGCACAATATGCTGCCTTCTTTTCCAGGGACACCAATGAATATTTCAACAAGACAATGCAAAACCACATTCTGCACACATTAAAAGGTCCTTCTATTATTAAAAGGTTACAGGTACTTGACTGGCCTACCTGGAGTCCCGATCTGTCACCAATAGAGAATGTGTGGCGCATTTTGAAGTGCAAAATGCAACAACGAAGACCCCATACTGTTGCCCACCTTAAGACTTGTTTGCAGGAAGAATAGGACAAAATTATACCTGAAACACTTCTTCACTTGGTGTCTTCAGCCCCTAAACGTCTTTTAAGTATTGTAAAGAGGAATAGCAACATTACAAAGTGGTAAATGCTTTACTGTTCCAACTTTTTTAAAATGTGTTGCAAGAACCAAAATTGGAATACATGTTTATAAAAAAATAAATAAATCATGAGGTCCACATTAAATAATGTTTGCTGTATTGTCTGCAATGAAATACAAATCAAAGTAAATTTAGAAATCACTTCTTTCTTTTTTGAATTGTGTTTTCGGTAACACTTTATTTTGATGGTCCCTATTAAAAGTTGCATTGCAACTGTCACACCCCCTGAACGTTCCGCTAGCCCCAATCACCATTCACACTCTCCATCCACTACACACCGCACTCAGTCACCTGATTACTAATCACACTCACCTGTGCACTAACAACACTCACCTGCTCCAGCCATCACACACACACTATACATACTCACCCATTCTGTTCACTCATCGGCTGGTATCTTCTTCTCATGGTCATACTCTCTGTGTGCTCTTCCTGATCTTCTGCCAAGTCATCCACGAACGCTCATCTCATCGAGACCAACACCTGTCATCTGTTTACTCGACATTAAGGGAAGTGACTGATCTCTTTGTTTTGCCTGCTAGCACTACGGTGCAAAGAACTGCTTTGTGTTTTAATAAACACTTTGTAAAACGTATCCTTCGTCTCTGCCTTCTGTGACCGTGACAGCAACTACATGCCAATTACTTCTCATTTGAGTATTAGTAGACTGTCTGCTTAATATCTGTTAATACTGCTCCTTCAACAGACATTTAACTGACTATAAGAAACTTTGCAAGTACATGTCAACTTGCACTAACCCTAACTCCAACCTAACAGTCTACTTATAATCTATTGAGAATTAGTTGGCCTGTAGATGCAATGTAACTTAAATTCAACAAAATGTGTTAAAGGGACCATCAAAATACAAAATAAAGTGATACCGCGTTTTCCATATTGTTCCAACTTTTTTTGATTTGGAGTTGTAAATATACAAAAAAAAACTATTAAACATTTAAACCTTTTTTTTCCTAACAAAATTCTATTTTTAAGTAAATGTCATCAGTTTTTTGCAGAACAAAACTAACTTTAAAACTTTTTAAACTTCAAAACTAACTTGAAATCCAGAGAAACTGAAAATGTCTGACTTTGCTCTTATTTTTCTCTATAGCTGTGTATAAATCAGCCCAATGTGAAATTGAAGAATTGAGTAAGTCTTGAGTAAGACTACTGTAAACTCGGCTTTGTCCTCACATAAATAAATGACATTTTAAATTACGTTAAAATCTAATTTTATTACAATTATTTGTAATGATATTTCACAATATTTCATCAAATAAATGCAAATACATGGTTGGTGTGGTGATCAAGAGACTTCTTCCTAAAATATTTCTAATGCAAGTCTTAAAGTAATAGTGTGCTTCACAGCATATTCAAATTTTATTTTTACTTGAGGACTACATTCCATGGCCTTTTGTAGTCATTAAATGTAAAATTTTCTTCAAAACAATAAAAAAAACATATAAACCCAATGAAACAAACACAATGTTTATTTAAGAACTATGCACATTTCATTTAAGTTTTTGACCAATATACCACTGACCAATTGTTCTGTTGGTCTTGCTGTTAGCTATGCAGCCTAGCCCTATTAGTGTAATATGCTAATGTGAACCATGCGATTGAATCGTGTGTACAATAACACTTCTGTCTCTAATAGTATCCAGCTGTTGGCGTTAGAGACATTAATGATGTTTAAGAGGAATAGAACAAATGTGGTCAGTCCTCTGAACTAGCCAATGCTTTGTGTTTTTCGAGTGGAGAGCTGAACTGATGTATTGTGCAGTTATAAAGGTGCCACTTAGGAAACAGAACAAATCATTCTGTAATGATTTCAGTCGTCTCTCTGTCAAGGTTGGTTGGGCCTAGCCTTAAGCTTAAGACCAGGCTCAAGTGCTTACGGAGCACATATCCGTGTCTGTCTGTGCTGATTATTTGCTTTTCAGAGAGGTTCTTCACATCGTTCCAAGCCCTCTTCAGAAGAAGTGTTGCTGTTTGATGTAATTTCACACAAGTGTGTTGAGTATGTAATCCCCACTGGGATGTTGTGTAGGTGTAGCATTTAATCCATCAATTCCATACGACGTAAGGCTCCCTCTTGTATCCTACTGTATATCACTTTAGATTCTGGTAACACTTTACAATAAGGTTGTTTTAGTTAATGTAAATCTATGTATTTACTAACATGAATAAACAATGAACAATGCATTAATTACACTATTTATACAACATGTCAACATTAATGATTTTTTCTCATTGTTAGTTCATGTTAACTCACGCCATGTGCAAGTATATGTTAACAGACATGCATTAACTAATGTTAACAAGCATGGATTTTGATTTTAATGATGCATCAGTAATGTTGAACTATGATTAATATGCTGTCCAAGTTTTGTTCATTGTTAGTTTATGTTAGTAAATACAATAACATAAACCATTCATTCATTTTCTTTTCGGCTTAGTCCCTTTATTAATCTGGGGTCACCACAGCAGAATGAACCACCTGATGATCCACCAGAATGAACTTATCCAGCATATGTTTTACGCAGCGGATGCCCTTCCAGTCGCAACCCAACACCAGGAAACACCCAAACACTCTTACATTCACACACATACACTACGGCCAATTTAGTTTACTCAATTCACCTATACCGCATGTCTTTGGACTGTGGGGAAAACGGGAGCACCCGGAGGAAACCCATGCAAGCACGGGGAGAACATGCAAACTCCACACAGAAATGCCAACTGACTTAGCCGGGGCCCGAACCAGCGATCTTCTTGCTGTGAGGTGATTGTGCTACCCACTGCGCCACCATGCTGCCCTTAACATTAACTAATGAAACCTTATTGTAAAGTGCTATATTTATTATATGTATATAATTATTTATATTTAAGTGTAACTTGGGTGATGGTTGAAGGCTCTTTGGGAGTATGTACCCACGGCTACATTTTTGAGAACCAAAAAATACTGTATGTACCCAGGACTATGTCTTCTTAGTGATCCACTAGTGGCGGTGTGCACATCTCAAATATGTTTCTAGGGCACATTTTCTCATATGGGCCATTTCTCGTAAATCCACTAGAAGCACTAGAGGCACTAATCCACTGTGTACATTTCTGTCCCATCTCAACATGCTTCTCATGCGCTTCCGTGGAAGAAGCCAGTCAACTTGTCGTCATGCATAACATATCAGCTTGATATCGACTGACCCAACCACCTTCCCTAAACCGAACTGATAGTGTTTTCAGAAGCAAACTAGAAGAGTAAAATCATCTCGGCCACATGCTTTTCCCACAGTATAACATTGCCTTTTTGGGGATCAGTTTGACCTGGATTCTGAATAACTAATTTGTTTTGTCTTTGCCATGGTTTGACAGCCAGTGCATTAGTAATATTCTACTATGTACTTTGCAAGATACTAGTATTCAACCTAAAGTTTAATTTAAAGGCTTAACTTGGTTAATTTGGTTAACTAGGCAAGTTGGGTTCATTAGACAAGTCATTGGACAACAGTGGTTTGTTCTTTAGCCAATCAAAAAAATAAATAAAATAAAATAAAATAATAATAATAATCTTAAAGGTGATAATACTATTGAAAAATAAAAACAAAAAGCCAAACTAATACAAATAAAACTTTTTCCAGGAAAAATAGCAATAAATAAATAAATAAATAAATAAATAAATAATACAAACATAGCTTTTCTTCTTGCCCTTTTAATTTCTTACATTCCATCTCTGTTATCACAACCACAAAGAAAGCACAGCACTAACACAGTATTCTTCATTGGTTGTTTATTTTGTTGAATACCTCATTTGTTATAGTTGTCAGCTATCACTGACAACACTGAGTTTCTAGTGAAGATAGGAATATTACCAGGAAAATAACCAGAGGGGAAATTTAGTTCCTGGCCTGGTGGCTTGTTCCTAGAACTGAGTTTCTAAGATGCAGAAGCTGTTTGGTTGCTGACGTCCTTCTAACCGTCTTCAGTTATGTACCCTGAAAAAGAAAAAAAAAAGTCACAGATGTTTTGGATTAAAATGAGGATGACTAAAGCATGACATACTTTTTATTATGGGTGGACCAAAGCTTTGTTTGCCTATGGTAAATGATTATTTAGTATGAAAGCCGAAGAGCATATTGAATGTTATGTGTAATTGAGCTGTGCTGTAATGAGTTTGCAAAAGTTTGTGTGTGTGCGTGTGTGTGTGCGTGTGTGTGTGCGTGCGTGCGTGCGTGCGTGCGTGCGTGCGTGCGTGCGTGCGTGCCTGCGTGCGTGCCTGCGTGCGTGTGTTTGTGTTATCACTGCTGCACTGGATCAAAATTCAATAATCTGCATATCACAGCACTGATTGCAATAATACAACATTAAATGATGAATCATTTCTTAATATTCAGGAAATTGTGTAATTTCTGTGTGATGCCTATATAAACCTCAATTACAATGGCTGTTTTCAAACAGGTTTTCCAAACACTGGCCCCGTCTTCCACTGGGTAGACAAGCAGATACTGTACACATTCACACTGGAATGTACATAATGTAAATGTCCATCCAAAGTATATGCTTTATCAGTAACATATAATCAAGCAGACAGCCATTTTAACAAAACACTCAACCAGCTGCAGGAGGTCTTAAGCGATACAGCTCCATGTCTGTGTGTGCATTAGACAAAGACTCTCTGAGACTGAATTCACCCCCTGAAGCGGCTGTTTAGTGGGAGGTGACAGGCCTGTCACTCGGAATGCCACTGTGCTAAATGCAGATTAGATCCATTACCCAAATCTGCTCTGACCTTGTCACGATCTGTTGGAAGAGAGATGTGGATGCTGTGTCTGTGACTCACGCTGCACTCAGCACTGCATGCTGCTTTCACACCGCCGCCATCCGCTCATTTAAAGTATGATCATTTAGTAATTAACTTTGTCAAGTGATGAATGCTCTGAGGAGACTACTTGGAATCTGCTTCGAGTTTTCAGATTCGTCATGTTGTGATTTTGCGATTTTTGATGGGGAATAATTACGTGTATTACTTACAAAAATGGCTACAGGTTCATTAGCGCATGTTTCCAGCCATGAAAGCCTTCAAGTTGATAAATAAAGTGTTGTCTATAAAACAACAGTTCTTTATGACTAATAAACTGACTTAACTCTCCTGTTGTCTTAGAATTCTGCAAGCACCATTCGGCAGTCGGTGACCCGTCATCACTAAACCTCTGAAATAAAGCAGCTAAATTTAATTTCAATCCTCAAATCTAGTTTTCATGAAGAAACAACCTCATCTTCATTACAAACTCTGTGAATGTCTAGCTTTTCTCTCATCAGTGTGCATTATTTTATCATTGTTTAATCAGAGGGCAGCACTTATTTTTGACTAAAGTAAAGGGTATATTTTCTAATGCTAAAATTACCTGCATGCATGTATAACATTTTAGCAAAAAAGTATTTATGAAAGCTAAAGCAGCAGACTCTTATTGTGATAAGAATATTGTGTTGTGTATTATTAAGTTTTGTGATCTTGGATCTTTGCGATCCAAGTCCACACTGGCGTTACACCTAGCGTTTCTGAAAAGCTCTCCGCCCATATTATACCACTGGAAACGCACATAACGTGACCACACACACTCTCTGGCATGCGCTGCAGCCTATGCGGAGATCTGAGCTCCAGGCAGTCAGCGGGGGCTTTGAGTACACCTCCCCTGGCACGTCGGACAGTACATCAAGGATCTACCAATGAATCTCATCTCACTATAGTTGTTAATAGTGATATTTAATTCATCTGGTCTATATCTAATGACTTTTCCATCTTTTGAATCTATTACTTGTTCTCAAGTAACGTGTTTTGGCTTAGCTCAAAATTTGTAATTGAAAATTATTTTTATACACAATGTCTTCTTATTTTACGGGAAGGCTATTTCTCTATTAGAATGGCTATTTCTCTATTCTAATAGTCTAAACCAAAAACCAAAGGTTTTCTGCTGCTCACACTTTAAGGATTAATGCATGGTAAATTTAACTGTTCGCTTTCATTTTAGACAAAACACTGTTTATGAGAATAAATAAATATCCAAACAAGCATTCTGACTTATAAGCGTGTATTTGGCAGCAATGCACTAGCGAAAGTAAACTGAATTCAGCCCTCACGCAATATATAATAAATTGCCATTGTTTGAGATAGTCGAATAAAGACCACATTGCATTGTAATTCATGAAAATAATAAAATAAAATTACCCACCAGTATTTTACTACACTACCTGTTCACACAGACTTTAACATTGTTGTGTAAACCAAGATACATTCTTTGATGAACAGAACAGGATTTATTTGAAACTATCTTTTGTAAGATGATGAATCACTTCTGTTCTTTATGATCAACTGAATTCCTTCTTGCTGAAGAAAATAATCTATTTCTTTCATTTAAAATATATACATCTCTCAACTGATGTGATGTACATCTTGAGTGTTATTTGAGTTTCAAGTATGCTTCAAGTACATTTCTTTTAATATATACGATACGATATATATGTTATATGGCAGTTCTCCTTCATATTCCACCAAAATCCTCACTTACCTAAACCCTGCTCAAGCTTCCATCTAGCTTCCCTCCTGAATTATCTGACACACCTGGAATTTATATAACCTATTTGTTCTAGTATGTGAGCATCAGCCATAACTACAGGCTTTTATATCTGGCTTATGCTTGATCTTTCGATACACACTAGATTTTCTGCATGAAAGGTGCATGGCGTAAAAGGACTAAATGGTGACTAAAAGGTGTCAAACTGTTTGAAACTTAAGAAATGTTTTTTTTTTTTGTACATTTACATACTGTATTTTTAAACAATGGACTGAAACCAATAATGATCTATCAGTGTTTCCAAAAACCTTTGCGTTTCACTATCTTTAGCATGCACCTTTAGGGTGGTATCAGCCCTGTGCGTTGTATACCTGGTATATTATATTTAAATATTACTTTCTCCAGGATTTCAGTAAGATTAAGTCAATCCGCACCCCATGGCTTAGCTTTATCACCTCTGGCCAGGATTATCTACATGAATGGGGACAGTTCTGTAATAAACCATCTTCATGTTTCATTTATTCATGCCTTTTCTAAACTTGAACTTAAAGAACACACTTTTTTATATGAATTTCTTCTTTTTTTTTATAAAAAAAATAAATAAATAAATAAAATAAAATAAAATAATATTAAATTAAATTAAGTTAAATTAAATTAAATTAAATCAAATTAAAACAGTAAAACGGATAATAATTTAATTGGTTGGTAATTGTATTGTGGAGTCTTCATGTCTGTGTTTGTTTTGGCGATGATGTTTGCTTAGTTTAAGACCTTTTGCACTGCCATTCTTTTAGATGTCAGATCAAGTTTTTGGGTGGATCACTCACTGATATTGTGTGTTTTAGTTGGATCATGGTGCCAAACATCTGACATTTGTTTGGGGGAAAAAAACATTTCATACATTTTTGATTCATTTCCCTCTAAAATGAGCTGGCATGGGTGACAAACAGGATTATGGGGAGATGAAAGGGGTTTGTGGGTAATCTGATCGGCTCTTTTCCATTCCATAAATCGCTGTTGGAGGAGTGGACACTCCTTTAAACTGCAGAAGAACCGAACACATGTTGAGAAGCAACTTAAGAAAAACAAAACCAGAATAACATGCATACACACACACACACACACACACGCACACACACACACACACACACACACACACACACACACACACACACACTTTTCAGACTGTATAATGCCACACACCGTATACAGCAGGAGACTTCCTTTGAAGAAATATAGTTTTACTTAAGTTTTTCAGAGCATGGAAGTAGCACATTAGAGTGAGAAACAAATGTAAATAACCACAACACTGTGTTTATGAAGCATATATATATATATATATATATATATATATATATTCATTCATTTTCTTTTCGGGTTAGTCCCTTTATTAATCTGGGGTCGCCACAGCGGAATGAACCACCAACTTATCCAGCATATGTTTTACGCATCGGATGCCCTTCCAGCCGCAACCCATCACTGGGAAACATCCATACACACTCATCCACACTCATACACTATGGACAATTTCGCTTACACAATTCACCTGTACTGCATGTCTTTGGATTTGCATGGGAAACCACGCGAACACGGGGAGAACATGCAAACTCCACACAGAAATGATTTATTTTATTTTTTTTACATTTACAATTTAATTTACATCCATAAATCTTTACTCAAAATCCCAGACTATCGAATAAACAGTGCTATGAACACCACAAAACAAAACAATGAGAGCCATATACAGTATATAGTACTCTGAACATGAGTGGCTGAACATGATGTTTTAGAGCTGTCAGTATGCTTGTGATTAAAGATTATTTGTGATAAAGACAGTTTGTGTATGTATGTGGTACATTTTTTTTCAAATGTATCAGTATGGTCAATAATATTAAAATGTTTGGTGTTTAATGTGTATTATTTCTGTCTTATGTACAGTTTCCATACGTCTATATCCATATTCAAGATACAGTATGTTCTTTTTGATCTTCAAATGAAGATTTGCTTTGTAAAACAAAGTTCCTCTCTACAGTAGCATTTCTGGGAATAATATAATGATGGCTGCCAACATCCATTCTGACTAGCTATCATTTCACAGCAATTATATAATAGCTAATATTTTAAATTCTCTTTTAGATCCAAGGGATCTATGACAGGCTGTGTAAAAAGCTGATTGTCAGTTGTCGATTTCAGAATGAATGCTGTTTATCAGCCATTCAATTTAGCTGAATTAAAATAAAGAATTAGCTTTTATGTATCTTTCCACAGCAACAGAGAATTAATCAAAGTGTCAGGAGGGCTGGGCGGAACAGATACCACACATCAGTTCCAGCACTAATTGAATGAGTCTGTGACGTCGGGCTGCTGTCTCTGTCTTCCTGTAATCAGTTTATCGAATCTGTGTTTGAGATGTGTGGTGCCACCGTTTGGCTCAGATGCTGTGGAAGCTGCTTCGGGAATAGATGCCGTCTAATTCTTCACCGAGATGGAAAAGAAGATCCTGCATCTGCTGATTCATATCAGTGTTTGTGCATCCCGTAGCATAGCAGTTTCTCACTGATGCTACAATGCTAAAATAAAAATAAAAATAGACTGCTGTGATACTCAGATGGTATCAGTTAGGGTTCTGTGGTGCTGAATAGGCATGTGCTGAACTATATTTACAAAATCTTAAGGACTAAAAGGGCTTTTCACACTGAGAATGACATGATAAAGCGAGGCAAATTGCTGACAAACAGTGCTTTTACACTGAACGTGCAATGATTGATAATGCCAGTTAATGTCTGACAACAACAATGCTTTTTGGGTTTGTTTTTCTCCCTTTGGCTTTAAAGTCATCCTCTGCATAATATACAATTTTAAGATAAAGTATGGTACTACACCAGAAACATAATCTACTGACCATGCTTATGACTTCTTTGCACTTCCTTGCCACATAACTTAATGTTTTTGTAGTCACAGTGACTTTTATCAGAACATTCTCTGTTTACAGACACCAACAGTAAATGCTCAACATCCAATTGTTTGCAGAATACTTTTATTCGGTGTCTCCACTAGTTTTCAAACCAGCTTTCTGTGCTCTCTCACCCATTTGTGCTACTGCCATGGCTCTAGGCATGTGATCTAAAGTTTAAATGGATGGCCCGTTTTATTACATGCCAATGAGAAAAAAACTAAACAACAACAAACTGGTCGGAAAAACTAAATCCTAATTTTATTGTGCCATAATTGATGGTACATGGTGAAATATCAGCAGTGGAATGAAGTCAAAACTGGCGAGTGAAAAATAGCAACATGGCTGCCTGTTGGGGTAAAGTCACTGATGAACTCCACACTTATTGATCTGAACCAACTCTAAAACTTTGACTTGTGGTAAATAATAATACCTTTGTCTTTTACCACAATTGTCTCCACAGTTGGGTTTCGATTACTTGATTCTACCATTTTTCTGTAGTTTTTTTTGTGAAGCTGGATGGCAAGTATCTGTTGTAAGTGCATATATGAACTAAAGGTCACATGACATGCTACTAGATACCTAGCTGATCACTAATTAATTTGACTTTTTTTTTCAAGGACTAGTCAACAATGTGAACAATGACAATTTCAATGAATATCAGGGTATCGCCACATTACAACCATTCAAAAGTTTTTAATTTTTTTTAAGTTTTTAAAGATAATAATACTTCTAGTCAGTGATGACACAGTAAATGAATCATACTAGATATTATGAGCACATTATAAGCACACAAGAGTTTTAATTTTAAATAAATGTTGTTCTTTTGAACTTTTAAATAAATAATTCAGAAAATATATCACATTTGCAACAATACAAATAAATACATATTGATGAAAAAAAAATAACTTGGACTTACAATAGAATTACTGTACATGGCAGAAACAACACCGCAGTAATATTATTAGTCACCTAAGATCAGTTGCATGTGAAGAACATTGTGGTTTGATTTCATTTTGCTTCAGTGGCTATTTTCCTGACATTCTTCCCGACATTCTTTTGTGGTACATAATTTTAGTTTTGTTTTTTTCTTACCAATCACACACAAACACACACGCGCACACACGCACACGCACACACACACGCGCACACACACGCACGCACGCACGCACGCACGCACGCACGCACGCACGC
>CAIGQW010052710.1:339017-349739 GCA_903798125.1 Danio choprae
CACACACACACACACACACACACACACACACACACACACACGGCTACACAACCTCTCTTTTTCATGTTTGGGGCTCCAGGCCAAATCCCCAGTGTGCAGCAGTACATTTCAGAGAGCAGATAAAACAAGACTCAAAGATGCTTCTAGAAACCAGACCCAGCAGAAAGAAGGGGAGCAAGAAAGTGGGAAGATGTAGCATTGGGACTGGCCCTTTCATGTCTGTGAGCTGTCATTTTGAGAAAGATAGAAGAGCAAAACACAACAAGATACTGTTCACAATGGATGGAGTCAAGAGCTGTGTGTTCATGCAGCTCTTTAAAACACAACACATCTGTTTTTGTCTATGGTGTATTTTTAAGCAGCGTGTGGAGCTTGGATTGTTTTATTAATGTTAAAGGCCTACTTTTTTTTTTTTTTGGTGTGGTTGTGCATGTGTGTTTATGCTTGCCAGGAAAGGCTGTGTTTGGCACACAGAAGCTTGTGTCTGTGCATGTCTTTGTAGTTAAACTTCTGTCTTGGCTCAGATAATGACTCTTATGGATGTTGGAGAGGAGCAGACATTGGCACTCACCCGAGTAGTTGTGTTGTTGCTGGGTTCCCATCTCTCTCTCTCTCTCTCTTTCTGTCTCTCTCTCTCTCTCTCTCTCTCTCTCTCTCTCTCTCTCTCTCTCTCTCTCTCTTTTCTTCTGTCTTCAGTTTGTTTACATGGATTATTGGGGCTCTGACGTGCTGCATACTGCCGCCTCTGTAGGAAAATACCAAAGGAAGTACAATGAAGTTCAATATATAAGTGATGTTTTTATTTTCTGCAAATATGTTATTGTAATTCTGCCAATTATCTTGTAATTTTTGACAGGAGAGCACACAAAGGATAGGGATTGAAGTGAACTGGAACTTCTGTCCTTGTTTATGGAATACTCAACACATTAAATTAATGAATCCATCCATCTATCAATTCATCCATCCATTCATTCATTCATGCATGTGTGTTGAGCATAGCTGTGGCCCACAGGTCATGTATCTGCACATCAGCAGTCTGATGAAAAAAAAAGAATAAATGAACGAATCAATTAATACATCTAAACTTATTGTATTCATTCATTTATTTCTTTGAGTGCTTCCTTTCTTTTTCTTGCAGAGCAGTTAGTTTCATCAATGCCATGTACACCTTTATACAGGTATTTTTATGAACAATTTTTCCCGCCTTCGAAAAAAAAAAATCTATTTAATCTACATAAAAATAAATAAATCTCTGCAAATGCAAAAAACGTGAAGGGCATGCCGAATCTACAGGCTGTGATAAAAGCCTTTAAATAAAGCCGTGTTGACCAAGGCAAAAATGTCATGTGGACGAACAGTCAAACTCGTAGAAAAATATATATTAAATACCCAAGTTTGTGTGGACAAGGCAACAGTCACTCATATAACTCGTATAACACACGTACATGGGTATTTTTCAGAAAAACGCACTGTGATGCATGTTAAAGGCAGGCCGAACCAATAGGTGGTGATAATGACACTTTTATGCATTTTCACACCAAATGGGAAATTAAGTATTTTGCGAGTGTGAGAACATGTGAGAACAGTGGTGGATTAATGTCCCGTGGTGCAATCGGCATGGAATACACAATGTGTTTGCCCCAAACAAGCAGAATTTGCCTCATTCACATCTTCCGCGTTTAGTGTGAACCCAGCCGTGTTGGCCAATCAGAAAGAAGAAAAAAGCAAGCACACTGACGTCATGAGGTGAATCTCCAGTTGTGGTGTCCACACAACCACACTGTACAGAGTTTCGGAAAATTTTCACCCTGGCTGGAGTTTTCAGAATGTTTCAATCACCCGATACTTTGTTTTTGTGTGGAAAAACAGCGAAACCATCTTTCCTTGATTTTGAAAATACCTGTTTTTGTGTGGACAGGGCCTCAGTCACACACCAATCAGTGGTCATTGTCCCCTGAATACTAATCACACACACACACACCTTACCAGCTGTACCCTAATCACCATTGTGTTCCCTTGTAAGCAGATAGTTCTCACTAGCACACTGTCTGGTCTCATCTATGGATGTCAGACTCATGTGCTTCTTACCTGGGTCCTGTACTCAGTGTTCTCCCAGTGTGCTCCATCATCTCCCAAGTCTGTGTGCACTTACCTGTTGTCTGTTCCCAGTTACCGGAAAGCAAACCATTCTCAGCATCAAAGACTCTGGTAAAAAGAGACATTCATATCCATTCCTTGGGTTTGTCATCATCATCGGAATCTCATCTGCCTGCGTCTGCAGTCATATCTGCTCATATTCTGCCTATTGTTCAATAAATGTGCCTGTTTAGTTTGAAAACTATTTGCATCTCCAGTGGCACTTACCATTACAATTGGTATGTTTGAGTGAATCTAGTATTCTTTGCCTTATTTTACTAAAGACTATAGTGTAGGTATGTTACTAAAAATATTTTTAAAACGCACTGTCCAGTAAAATATATCACTTTATTCATACAAAAAATACTTATATATTTTACAGTGCAGTATTTATAATGTATTTATCATGCTAATCTCCATGCTATATCCTGTTCTCAGAAATTAACCAATACATTTGTAAATAAAATATTGCTTTATGCAGCTTTTGTTATAATCACAATGATAATATAAATCAGAGTTTTATGCTTTTTTAATAAGTTAGGGATACAATACATCAAGGAGGTTGTTATTGCAGAATGAAGAACGTGCAACGTGAAGCGGGGGGCTGTTTTATTAGGCTGAAGGGCTTTATTCTGCAAAAACAACTATCCTGGGTGTACTTCATACTGATTTTTACATGGATACTTGCCACAAAACATAAACATAAGATACAAAACTTTGAGCCGTAACAGTTTATTAACTCTTTAATTAAAACAAAACAGCTGATTTAAACAGCTAATGGAATATACACTAACTTGTACATTATTCAGTCACAAAACGGTGCCAAACTGTCAAAAATGCATAGGTGACAGAAACAAAACCTGCTAAATAAAGCATACTAACTAATCAACATATATTTATTCAAAGGAAGGTGCCAAACAGTCCAAAACTGTGGCGTGACAGACAAGCAGATGCATATGAATGTGGATGTAAGTTTTTAAATTTGAATGTATTCACTGATGGTCAAGGTGAATCAGAGTTCCAGGATGTTATTTAGCGGTTGTTATCTCAATATAACATCCCTTGTAATGTCATAACTGACCAATCAAATCAAGAACCAGAATCGAATTCCAGACAGTCATATAATAATTACGTATATGTTTTTTTGACTAGCATGTAAACGGGAAAACAAATGAGAGAAAGTTAAGATTTGAAAGGATGTGTTTGTGAGCATAGGATGCACTTGTGATACTGTGCCATGACTCCAGTTATTTTAAAGGATGCTTATCCTAGATTGCCTCTTGTAAAGACACACCGCTAAGGTTCCTTCAGAGAGAATCGTGTTAACCTCCAATTGCCACCAGCAACACAAAACCCAAAACAGTTTATCACACACAGTCAATGAGGAGAACTTCACCTCAGACCAGATACGATCAGAACCTAAGAACAGCTCTTTTCACAAGAAGATCATGAAGATAGAGTGGAAAAAGAGAAAAGTCTTCCTGTAGTGTGATCAAGTTGATGGAGGTGGATGATAATGGTTGGAGACACTGGGTTTATCCTTGCATTAAAGGCCCATAGGCCAGCGATTAACAGTCAAACACATGCATGCTCAGCCGGATAATCTGAGTGCTGCTGCTGCTGAATGATAAATACAGCCTGGGCTCCAGCAGGGTCAGACGTAACAGCTACAGCATTCAGATATTGTATTAAAACTTGCCCTATGAGACTGTCCTAATTCCAAAGAGCCTGACCTTCAGAAGATTATGAGCAAACGGTCAGCCGCTACTTTCACACTGCTGCAGTCGGCTCATTCTGAAGGGCTAAAATACAGTAAAATGAGTTATGGGTATGAGAGGAAACGACAGTCGTATTATTTTCTGACTACTGCAGTTTTACAGATGTCACAAATTGTTTTTTGAGAGTGAGTTTGGCTGATGTGTGCAGAAAGGCAGCTGACAGTGTTATGTCAGTGATAAACGTATGAAATAGCTATGTGCTTCCCAGGTTATTTTTTTTTGCTGTCAGCCAGTAATGTAAGGCCTGTCAAGGTCTCTATGTATGGAAGATGGAAGCAAAAAGAGATCACAGATCTAGGAGAAGAGAGCACAGAGAGTGTCCAATGAATTTGACACGTTTGTATCATTGTATCATAAACTGTATAATTTATCTAACTATGTGCTAATGATGTTTATTATTATTTTTTTTTGTCTACATTAATTTTTGTGTAATTGTAACAATTAAATGAGGCAAGGGTGAGTAGCTGATCCAATTGCAGAAGAATATTTATTACTATCAAAGTGGAGTTTATTTATAAACTAATTTCGAGAGGATCACGTGCTTATGATTGACCACGGCTGGTCCTGCATTAGATAACACATGATTTACCAATCAGATGAATCATAACACACTATAAATAACCAGTTTCTTACCTCAGTTAACTTCGTCTTGAAGAATACCCCCTTCCACCCCTAATCCTCCTCCCTTTTCCTAGATATGGCCGCACGGTAGCTCAGTGGTTAGCACTGTTGCCTCACAGGAAGATTGTCACTGATTCAGGTCCTTACTAGGCCAGTCGACGTTTCTGTGTGGAGTTAGATGTTCTCCCCGTGCTCACGTGGGTTTCCCCTGGGTTCCCCCGATTTCCTCCCACAATCCAAAAATATGCGACATAAGTGAGTTGACTAAACCAAATTGACACAATAGATGAGCTCTTAGTCAGGCTCCTATCTACTTCCTCCTATCTCCTATCTACTTATTTCAGTCAGCAGTTTATCTCTTCATAGCAATCCCTACAATCTGTCATAGGCTCTAACTAAACCAGGGAAGTTCTCGAGACCTACCCGAGCTCAAACTCCCCTCTCGCCCTTCAAACGGGAGGGAACCCTGGGCTCGAGGATCTTCTGAGCTCAGGGCTCTCTCCAGGGACAGCATGCCAAACACACCTTGTTATCAATCATCAGCTAAGTGTGAACTCTTGAAATAAGAACAAGCGAAACAGGGCAGTAATGGGAACACTAAAATGAAACATAACTGAGGCAACTAACAAGGTTAAAAAACACATGAAATCAAAACTAACCATATTGATTTCGTTAGCTCACATTGCTTTTTTTGTGAACAATTCATCTGTGCGTGTCATAAAAAAAAAGTAAGTTTAGCAATCTAAAACGCTTTCTGATTGTTTTCGGTTCTCAGATTAACATACTTAACATACTAACATACTAACCCCTCGACAGCACTATGATGACAAACAGAAATGTTGAGGAGGTGGTGTCTGTTAGGTTGTAATGACTCTCCCCAAACCTTTTTCCCTATCTTTTTGAATGAAATGCCTACTTTACTACATCCAATCAGCTCGTAGTAGAAAAAAACACGCCATGCCCACTGTTTTCTCATTTAATATTCAGTCTCTCTAGGAATCGCGTCACAATACAAAAAAAAAACAGTCGCTGCTTCTGGTTTATGCAGACTTTAATGAGGAGATGGCAGGAGGGATACAGGCAAAACATTACAATGACATATAGAACTGCACAAGGGTCATAACAGTAAGAGTATTTCTAGATCCTTATAAAATTATATGTTTTATTCATTCATCAAGTTTTAAGAAATGAATGAATGAATTCAACAGTTTAGTCTGTGTTTTTTACATATCAAGCAAACATATGACTCTTTATTATGCGGTGTTTTTAATTGAATATATGCGCACTGGATGTTTGCATCGAGTTCCAGGTGACTATTCAAAAAATACGCTTTGATATTTACTATCTGTTACTATGGTTTCAGTCATTACGCAAAGCCATTAGAGATGGAGAATGACTTTGAATAAGTGTTCACACAGATTTGATCCATTCTGCGGTTGTTTACATACACAACAATTAGAGAGTCGCACCTGTTAGAAAGCACTGCTGTCAGTCCCAAACACTCGCTGTGGGTGCACAGCCAAAAATGAAGAAAATGTCTGTTTTATTACTTCTACGAATATATTTCATGATATTTTTTGGTGTGATTCAAACCACCACCTGTTAAATTGCATACCGTTGATGTTACTGGAGAGATTATATGAAAGAGGATTGACCACCTCTCTCTCTTTCTCTCCTTCCTCCCCTCCAATTCCTCATATCCCTCTATAGCAGCAGATGGTGAGGATCCAACTTCAGCAGGTGGGATATATCTAGATATGGTAATTGTTGTGCTCCCCTCGTTTGGCTCCTGTATCTCTCTTTGTTGCTCTTCCTTCTCCTGTTGTCAGTTTGGGCATGTGTGACCTTCCCTGCATGAAATTCACACGTCTATTTCAGAGCTCTTCCCTTACCTGTTCCTTCACACCTCCTCTAGATCTCTTCTGATGTCATGTCGTCCTTGATGTGTTTTTCTGTCTCCTCACCATGACGTTGATCCATAGAGCATCTAAAAAAAACACTTGTACATGATATATCACCTAGTTTCCTTTCAGATGCTGCTATTTTGATCGCTTGCTCATTGTTGACCAGTTTTCATGCCTTTGGAGATAATTTGTATACGATGCACTACACATATACATTCGCAAATAGACATTATATGGTTAAATAAGGCATTTGGCTTTATCCGCCTCCTCTTGACCTTCTTGGCTTCTCAGTATCACACCCATTGATTCCTCTCATCATGCCTGGTCAGCAGTCGCTCTCAAGCCGGTCAGCAGTCACTCTCAAGCCCACTGATCTCTGCTTTGAAGACGCTCAAATTCTTCCCTCCTGCCTCCTTTTATCTGCTTCCAGACTTTCTATAAAACACTTCAGCCCTCCAGTCTTCTTGTTCACGGGCGTTCCTCTCACATTGTAAGCACGATGCACATCTGTTGCTGGCTGGCACCATATACAGTTTCTGTAATTGTTGTGTATCTTTTTATTTGTTTTTGTTTTTCTGAGACTTTTCATATGTGATGATGTGTATTGTCTTTATAAATCTTAGGGATTATTCTGCATTATTCTGGGTAGTTCACCAAATATATATACATTCTTTATAGAAATTAATATCTGTGGTTCATTAACAGTATACCATTATCAGTCTGTCCAAGAACACTATTATCTTTAATGTACAGCATTGAAAAATAATGGAATGGTTTTTTTGGGGGTTTTTTTGGCCACTTTGCAATATTAGTATATATTAAATATTACACTTTTAAATATTAGTGTATATTAAATATTACCTATAAATATTAATATAAGTAATTTACCTAATTGAATAAATGTCAGAAATGATTACAACAAACTGACAAAGGAGAAAACAGACAATGGTATAAATTTAACACACACACAAACAACAAAAAAGGCTTGTGTATATAGTTTATAAGGACAGTCCATAAGCGTAATGATTTTATTCTGTAAAAAAACAAAACACAAAACACTTAACTGACTCTTAACCCTGAACTGAAGTGGAGAGGATGCTAGATCTAACAAACCTTTGCTAAACTAACTAACCAACTAACTAACAAAAAAGTACTTCTATTTTTACCTATCCAGTCATGACAAATGTATCTTGTCAATGTGAGTAAATGAGAAATTCTGCAGCTCACTCCTGCATAGGGCATCATCTAACAAGGGTATCCAAATGTCCCAGGGGGCTCCATCAGCACACACCCAACCCCCTGCAAGACATTGCAATTTTGACAGCTAAAGTAATAGTGCATTGAAACCAGTTTCAACCATAAGGCAACACAATGTGAATGTATTGCAGTCTATGCTTTTCCTTTGCACCTTATAAACAAATCACAGCAAAGTCATCCATAATAACCATGGTTAGACCAAATAACTGTAATGAGATGATTACTTAATCACAACTGGTTTACTGATGCACAAGCACAAACTCACACATGAGCTGATGCTGTTTGTTTCAACGCAATCTTACAGCAATTTATAACTTTTTCATTTAGTGGCTAATTCTTATTAATTTATATGATCACATTTGCACATTTTAGTACAATTTGCTTATCCACCAATGAGGGGTAGGGTTTGGGGGCATACCTCTTTTTGAAGATTGTGCATTTTCATATGAATAAAATTGTATGAATTTGTAAAATTTAGCCACTTTTCTGACAATGTGTAAAATTGTTAAAATTCATTTTCTTGTGAGTTCGGGCTGTTTGTTTAGTGAAAAATGAGGATGAATATTTTGTATCATTTATTAAAATAATACTTGCGTTTTAAATCTTTGATGGCATGAAGGTTGATGGCATAAACAGCAAAGTTAATTTTTTGGGGGGAGACACTGCTAGGTATACCATTGTACTTTCGCAATAATCACAACCTAGGATTTTGTGTTTGTGAATAATGCCCCCTCAAATTCATCACATTTACCAAATATAATGCAATGCATGGTATAATATAGGATTAACAGTGGACTGGAGAAAAAATTCAGTATGGTCATGAGTCTCTAAAAGATTAAAATACTCAGTTCTATGCAAATAGTACATAACTAATGCCAATGAATGTAGTGAACGTAGCTTTTTATCTTCTGTTATTACTAGCATCTCTTTGTTTCCCCAAGAACGTTATCTTTGATTCACACAGACGTCTGCTGGTGCCACATGTTATGTCCTAACATTGTAAATAATTTAGCCTCAGCAACAAGGCTCTTTGATCTATTGGCCTTGCTAAAGCTTATATATATTGAGGTTTGTGAATGGCGACACAGTGGCTCAGTGGGTAGCACTGTTACCTTACAGCAAGAAGGTCGCTGGTTTCGAGCCCTGGCTGGGTCAGTTGGCATTTCTGTGTGGAGTTTGCATGTTCTCCCTGTGTTGGCTTGGGTTTCCTCTGGGTGCTCCGGTTTCCCCCACAGTCTAAATACATGTGCTATAGGTAAATTGAATAAGCTAGATTGGCAGAAATGTATGTGTGTGAATGCAAGAGTGTATAGGTTGTTCTAGTATTGGGTTGCAGCTGGAAGGGCATTCACTGTGTAAAAACATATGCTGGATAAGTTGGTGGTTCATTCCGCTATGGCAACCCTTGATTAATAAAGGGACTAAGCCGAAAAGAAAACATATGAATGAATGGAGTTTGAGAACCCATTGCAGAATCTGTAAAAAAATATGAAAAGGTAAATAATTTTAACAAAATAATTTGTAGTTCTGACTGAGTTGCTTGTGCTTTGACAGATTTGCAAATTATTCATGCACCTTCACTTGAAATTTAGTTTCTGCATGTGGACGATGGACTACAATCTGACCTGAAAAAAATAAACATAAATAAATAAATAAATCCACAGAGCGGATAAAGTTTAGATGTTGTTTTGGGATATTTTTTGGCTCTAAAGCTCACATATAATCTGGCATTATTTTGGATTATTTTATTTTTCAGAGTCCACAAGGGCTATAATGACCCCTGTGTGTTCTTCAGTAGGGGCCTGGAGCGTTTGCAACAGTGATTTCAAACAGGCAGTCCTGGCATAATGGTTAGATAGTCACAGGTTGCAGGATTTAGTTTCAAGTCTGTCAGAGATTAGAGTTGGGTAGGGATTGGAGTTGAAGGAGTGAATAACGTGCTCTCCTCCACCCACAACACCATGACTGAAGTGAGATTGAAGACATCAATCCCCCAACTGCCCTCTGAGGAACCAGTTATGAGGGGACAATATGTGTGTTTATTACTGTATGTGTTCTTTGCATGGGTTAAAGCATGTTAACCCCCAAATTGTAATGATTTATTATTCACCGTCATGTTCTTTCAATTCCCTGAGACCGTTATTCATCTTTGCAACACAAATGAATATATTTTAGATGAAATCTGAGAGCTTTTGTTCCCTCGTTCCCTCCCGGTCTTGAGATGTTCAGAAAAGTCCAGAAAAAAAAACAAAATTGGCAACATTAACCATGCGACTTCAGTGTCAGTAGTTCAATTGTAATCATACATAACTCCAAAACACACTGTTTGTCTACGTCTTCTCTCTCATCAGAGTGAACTTTGCTACTGACAGTACAACATGTTCCAATTAAAGTCAGCAATGCAACACACAGGCATCATAGTTTCCAGTAGTAAACATGCACCCTAATCTGATATAGAAGGCATTGGTAAACGAAGCCATTTTTTATTGTTTATTGTTTTGGTGCATAACATGGTTCTTGGTGCTTCACATGATTACAGTTGAACAACTAAAGTCACATGGAATGAATGTGGGACCTCTCAGTTTCCATCAAACATATTTTAATTTGTATTCTGAAGAATGTCTCAAGGCATCAGAATGACATTTCTGAGAGTAATTATTAATAATAACATATTTTTTTCAATTTTGGTTGAACTAATCCTTTAAATATGTGTGTGCGTATGTGTCGTCATCAGATTTACTGGTATACATGTGGTGTGATAAATGCTCAAATCATTGCACTCCAAGTATACTGTTCAGTCAAGACCCCCAGCCTGTCAGCTTAATAGCATGCTACAGCATTGATATAATTATATAGATTAAGTGAGATCAAATGCACTATTATATTATATATTTATTATCCCATGCACGCATTTATACCTATTACAGCATCATTATCAAAAGCTATTTGTATTTCATTGTGTTGCAAAGTTGAAAGCAAACGAGTGAAGCATTCAATCCATCAATCCAATATATATATATATATAT
>CAIGQW010052710.1:420541-438204 GCA_903798125.1 Danio choprae
TTATATATATATAATTCTGCATCTATTTTTAGATTTTACATTTCTCACACCCTGGCACACCATGTTGTGTTTGGTCTTGGTGGCATAGATCTGCTACACTGCTGCTGCTTTGATTAGTGCAGAGCAAGTACAGAGACATGGTACTGCCAGTGTACTGCCTCGTACATGTTGTCTTAAAATATGGCACATGGCTGCTAAACACATAACATATATGTAACCCCTGTAGCAGATCTATACACAGATAGAGCAGGGGTAGAGGAGGCAAAAATGTGCTGCAGATTGATAACACAAACAACACTTACGTGTTTAAATGTTGAGCAGTATGTCAATGATCTGGCTTAAGCAGGAGTTGTCAAATGGCTTAACACTAATGTGTTAGACTATGTGTGTCTGGGCTACCTTGCAGAACTGCTTTACACTAGTGTACTAGCCTATGTGTGCCTTGGCTACTTTGCCGACTGGCTTAACACTAATGTACTAATGCATTTGTGCCTATCTAACTGAAAATTATGCCACACCAGATTGTTGTGCTGTAATTCTGCTGCAGAAATACACAACAAATCTAAAAGATCATGTGTGCATGTAACCAGCCACTGTTGTTACTGCTTTATGATGTAGGAGTGTCTGGTTAGGGTCACATGTAGGGTGATTACGTCAATGTTTAACAACATTCATAGATCGCTGTACACACACAGTTTTTAGTTTTCAGCATTATCCACTGTGTCACCTGGTTTAAAGCGATGCAAGTTCAGGCTCCCAATATGCCTGAATCACTGGATACAATACAACATGTTTACACGCACAGCTAAATGCGTGTCCGTGTGGATGGAGCCTAATTTTGAACAGTGTTTTTTTTTTTTCATATTTCTGATTTGTTTTGTTTTTTTATGCTGTGCTTTCAAAAATAAGTAATGCATTTGTTATGTTCAAAAACTGCCTATCATCTTCTAATAGTTCAGTGGATAGTGCAGTTTTTTCCTAACATATACTGCACAAAAATGTAAATGTTTATATCTCTTTCCTACATTCCCATGAGTAGCAAATGTCACAAGATTGGAAAATCTGACAAAAATGGAAGAAAACAAGTAATATATTGAAGAACATTGGGTTCCAAACAACACTGAACCCTGCTGAATTCCATTGGGTAGGCAAAACCTCTGATGAGGAAAAGACAGTATCTCTATATCTGCTTTTTTGTTTTCTTAAGACAAAATAAAATAATTCAGTTTTTTGTGACATGAGACTTAGTATTTTGAGACAGTATTTCAATTTTTGGGTGAACAGTTTCTTTAACATTCAAAAAGTTACACTCTCTAACTTTATTGTTTGGCCAGACTCTCATCTCTTGGCATTTGGTTTTCAGAAAGCAGAGGTCTTCGCTAGACCACACGGCTAGATTATTATGACTGCTCTTTCTCAGAAAGCGTCTGTCTATATCCTGTTAGTCAAACCACAGGGGAATAAAGACAGAGGTGTGCTTTTCATCAGGTTAATTTGTGGTGAAACCTCAGGATGATGGGTTGAATTTCAATGTCTCTCATCTGTGTGTGCGCTGCGGTAGACGTTAAAGTGATGACCCCCTCACCGGTGAGCTCGCTATGTCTTCAAACAGATCCCTGACCTGCCTTTTCCTGTATTGATTTAAGTTTTCCTTCAGTAGCAGGTTATACTGCATCTTGATGTTCAAACAATTCAGGGGGCTCATGATGTGACTGATGTAGAGGTCTAGAAATGCCAATGTAAACATGTCTTATTAAATTAAAAGGGAGTGTTTTTTTAACAAAACATGAAGGTTGTGTGGTGTTTTACATTTATTTACATTGACATTTACATTTATATGGATTTTCTTGGCAGGTGTTTTCTGTAAGTATAAACTGTGTCACTTAACAGGATGATGAATGTACAAATAGCTTTTTTGAAATCTATTTTACCACTGTGGATTCTGACCTCAGGTTACTCTAATGGTCCTGTTTTTTAAAGTACACTTCATGAATAGAATTTTACATTAAAATGGGAGATGTGTGGGATATAGACTTATAATTAAACAAGTTGAATCTTGCTTGGGAAATCTTGCAGATTGATTCATCAGTGCTTGTTCTTGTGCTTTTTAGTGGTCTTATTGTATTGGAATAGATAAATGAAATACATGAATTAATGGAAGTTTTTATTTTTTGCATTAGTGAATAAATAAATGGGTTGTTGACATGATGTTGCATTTTCACAGTCACACATGACAGAAAGAATATAATTAGTACTGACTTCATTTAAAATGCAGTAAGCCTTAGAAGGGCCTCTTGTTATAAAATCTGCTCTGTTATTTATTTATTTTTTTGTTAGTTTAAATTACATTCCTACTAAAAATTTTCCTACAAGTGCCTATTTTAGTAAACAGCAATTTTTTTTATCCATATATTTGTAAGAAATTTGATACATTTTGTCACTGAAATCCATATTGTCTGATTTGACAGTATATGCTAATTTTAATCCCTCAGAAAACCTTTTATTAGTTGAAGGACTTTATTCAAAATCATGTAACTGAAGTTCTGTTGAAGTTTTGCCTCTGAATTTTACAACTATAATTATACAATTAAGTTTTGCTGTCCTTTGGTTTGACACCCCATTTCTTGAAAATGTTCAACAAGTCATGGAAAAAACTGTCCAAAGATAAATAGCTCTCGTGCTATTTTTATATCGTTAAGAGTTGTTTTTCTTCTTAATTTATGCTATGTCACATCATAGGTGTATTTAAGGAATGGTTAAATGTAAAATAAATTACAAATAAAAAAGTGAAAATCAAAAATAAACAGTTTAAAAAATGTACCTCTTGATTAATAAATATCATTTACTGAATTAATGTGCATATAGTTGTGCATATAGTGTTTTTAAAAATACAAAAAATTCAGCAAATCACATGTAACTGAAAAATAAAATCATTAAAAATAATTGCTCAAAACTAGGAACCTTGTCACTCCTTACAAAATGAAATAAACAAATAAATAAATGTCATTAAAATTGCATGTAAAAACACTTTCTGAATGACAAGTAATCGGAAAATCGATCATATTTTATTGTGCAGATGAGGGAAACTGAGCAAAAGTGAGCATTTTAACAATTTCTGACTTACTTTCCATTTATTGACCTTCATTAAGATTTAGTCTGTTTCATATGTGTTTTATTCATCAAAGACTTGTTAGCAAGAGGGTGTTAATACTCACCGTTTTTTAATGACTCTACTTTGATTACCTGGCTGCAGTGTTCTTCTAAGCTGAAAGAAATAAACAAGTATCAAATAACAAACAGCATAAACCCAATAAATGGCCTCTACGATTGCATTTGAATGAGAGAAGTTCCAGTAAGGCCTCACAGTGGCGCAGTGGGTAGCACGTTCGCCTCACAGCAAGAAGGTCGCTGATCGCTGGTTCGAACCTCGGCTGGGTCAGTTGGTGTTTCTGTGTGGAGTTTGCATGTTCTCCCTGTGTTGGCGTGGGTTTCCTCCGGGTGCTCCGGTTTCCCCCACAAGTCCAAAGACATGTGGTACAGGTGAATTGGGTAAGCTAAATTGTCCGTAGTGCATGAGTGTGAATGGGTGTGTATGGATGTTTCCCAGAGATGGGTTGCAGCTTTTTTTGGAAGGGCATCCGCTGTGTAAAACATATGCTGGATAAGTTGGCGGTTCATTCTGCTGTGGCGACCCCAGATTAATAAAGGGACTAAGCCGAAATGAAAATGAATGAATGAATGAAGTTCCAGTAATTGCCTTTAAGCTTAATATAAATGATTCCTTTTTCTTTTTTATGCAGATGTTAATGAATGTGAACGAAGCCCCTGCAGAAATGGCGGGATCTGCACAGATCTGGTTGCGAACTATTCCTGTGAATGCCCGGGGGAATATATGGGAAGAAACTGCCAGTACAGTAAGTACAAGTTCTTGTTTTTTTTTATTTTTATGGATTCTTCCTTCCCTGTTCCATTTCTCCTCCCTCAGTCCATCCAGAGGGCTTTATATTAAGTGAATTTTGTGACAGTTCAGAGCATCTGTTTCACCGGGTCCATAGAGAAGCATGCAAGAGCAGCGCAGAACAGACAGTTGAGTCCACATACACAAGACACATTGTTTCGTGAACAGAGATGGGCACAGTGGGTGTGGCAACAGGCCTTGGAGGGGGATTCATTGAAGCAAAATCTACATTAACTATTCAGAAAAGTGAAGATTGAAATTAGTGTTACATAATTAAAGAGCATGTGATGTTTAGTGGCTTTTTCAAACCTGATGTTCATTACTTAGACTCAAAAACATCTGCAAATCTCTTCTGAGGTCTCTAGAATATTTTCTTGTATGAATATGTAAGCGGTGCATATAAGAAAAATAAAAAAAAATCAGAGCAGCAGAATATGGTAGTCTGTCATGTATTTTAGGCACTAATCGGATTCTGTTCACACTCATTTCACTTATTTTGACAACCGTGTTCTGTAACTGATCTCACACCCATACATTTTCAGGACAACCGTGAAGCCCTGCTGTGTGAGCTAGTTATCTGTCATGTCTCACTGTGAGAGAGACACACACACACACATGTCAAGTGTTCCAGGTTTTCATGTGAGGTTTCAGAAACTTAGAAAAATGCAGAGTGTTGGAAAGTTTTTGAATGTGGTTGCATTCGTTGTTTCATTAGGTTCAGGCCAAAGTGAAATTTTTACACACACACACACACACACACACACACACACACACGCACGCACGCACGCACAAACGCACACACACACACACACACACACACACACACACACACACACACACACACACACACACACACACACACACAGAGAGAGACGTAGACACACAGTCCTTTATTACAGTACATCCCCCACAGAAACCCACACGCATGATTTTGTATCATTTACCAATCATCCAAAACAATGTGCATGTGATGCTATTTTTATCATCTGAAAACCTATAACGTTCTGATAATGCATCTAACGGAGTCAAATCTTTGCCAGATATTCCTTTATCATACACACAACTGAAGAAAGACTGCAAGGACACGTTTATGACATCAGGAATAATCTGTAATGGGCTAATTATGAAGAGAAAAACATGTGAAAAACATCCTTTTCATGGTCATACATTTTGACATTGTGTCCTGTTTTTGGTTTGTTTATATGTCTTTGGTCCATGTTGCATCCATATTTCAGTTGAACTGCACCAGAGTTTAGAAGAGGATCTAGATCATGCTTTTAGGGGTCTCTGTTTGCTTGTCTGATGTGTACCATGGTTTGTGTGACAGTTCAACACTTAAATGGGGTAAATTTCATCATCAAAAAACAAACAAAACAAAAACATCAAAGGTCATATTTACCAACCAGGGCAAATTTGTAAGAGAGTAAAGCGAGTGTATATATTTATTTTATTTAGCACTAATTATTTATTTATTGACCAAATGATAGGGATAGGGCCTCACAGTGGCGCAGTGGGTAGCACGTTCGCCTCACAGCAAGAAGGTCGCTGGTTCGAGCCTCGGCTGGGTCAGTTGGCGTTTCTGTGTGGAGTTTGCATGTTCTTCCTGTGTTGGCGTGGGTTTCCTCTGGGTGCTCCGGTTTCCCCCACAAGTCCAAAGACATGCAGTACAGGTGAATTGGGTAGACTAAATTGTCCGTGGTGTATGAGTGTGAATGGGTGTGTATGGATGTTTCCCAGAGATGGGTTGCAGCTGGAAGGGCATCCGCTGCGTAAAACATATGCTGGATAAGGTGGCGGTTCATTCCGCTGTGGCGACCCCAGATTAATAAAGGGACTAAGCCGAAATGAAAATGAATGAATGAATGATAGGGATATTCACAAAATAGGCAAGAGTAATATAAGTGACCACGAGATGATGACAAAAACCTTTTACATGCAACAGGTGAAAGACTTCAGAAATGTACAACACACATGCACTCAACTCACACACATTTTACGTTTACTTACAGTTAGCCATATCTGACTGTATGTGAGAAAGACTGCAAGATGTACATTTTGACAACGGTTTGTGTTTCAGTGCACAAAGAGAACAGATCACACACTGTCTGAAGGAACTAGGATTATGCTGGTTTTACATGACTCACCCTAGTTGTATGTTCCAAGCTTTCCTCTAATCCTTGAAGCAAATTAAAAATAGCATATTTGGCAAACAATATCTTTGGATGGTATGTTCCTCTGACATTCCAGTCTATCTGTGGAAAATAAAATTGTCTACCTTATACCACTCTTTCTTTTCTGTGGTACCTTTTTCAGCAGCAACAGCTGCAGCCATCCCTAGTGCAACATTTAAGATATGCTTTTTAAGCACTAAATAATGGCACAAATGTAATTTGAGTTGCACAATCATTAGTAATTCACTTTGAGTGATTCATTTAAATGCATTCCTCCCATAAAATGTTTGTGTGATCAGGAAACTCCTAAAATTGTGTTCAGTAAGGTCAGGTGCAAAAAAATGGTTATGCACATGCCTTTTCAGCATGTTTAGTAAATACCAACAATGCTGTTTTAACACCAAAAAGGGCCAATCACATTATTAACTGACAAACTCATCCCCTCCATTTCTGCATTGAGGGCCTTCCTTTAGGGTGCAGACACACACTCAGTACACCTGTGTACCTTTAAGGTTCACTTTTGTACCCTTAAGGTACTATGATGTAGACATTTGTACTTTTTAGGTATTAATATGTACCTTTAAGGACCTGTTAGGAACAAAAATAAGTAAAAAGTAAAGCAAAGCAACTTTTAGTAAAACTAGCCCCAAAGACTTCATCAGGGTTGGATTCTAAACGATTTAAAACATGAGTTACCACATATAATGTCCATCAATCAATAAGAAGTCCACTCTTTCTGCCTTACGTATTGTAGATCTTTTATTTGCTTGAGATCCAGAGATGCTAAACTATTTCATAAGATTTTTAACAGCCCCTCCTATACCATTTAACAGTGTCGTAAGGTGTTGTTCCATAACTGAAAATAAAATCATGTGAATTGTGCAGAAAGAGTCAGTGGCACTGGTGAAAACGACGGCGATAACTTGGAGACATTTGAGTGGATGAGACGGCTCTCGATTTGTCACACAAATATCACACCATGCAGCTGGAATCAAATGCCATTTAACCTTCCTTCTCTCTTCAGTAGTCAACACTGATACAGCAGGCTGATATTTTAACATAAGCTGTATGAAAGGACTGAAACACTTTGATTTAGGTCTGATCAAACGCTTTGATGAAAGAGTATTTCATCACCTTTCATCACCATTTTAGATGTATTATGTAAATCATTTATATTGCTGCTGCTGTTTTTTGAATAAATGGCCAGTCAGACCAAGAGAAAGATGCAGACAGATGGAGTGTGACTGAATAACAGTGTGAGAGAGAGAGAAAGAGAGAAAGAGAGAAAGAGAGAGAGAGAGAGAGAGAGAGAGAGAGAGAGAGAGAGAGAGAGAGTGTCATTTGTTCACAGTAGACATGCCTTATCGCCATGCATCAAAAGGGATATTAGTTTTCTCTGAGTTATTTGAGATATCACAAGACATTTATTAAACAGAGACAAACACCTCTATCATCTTCAGTTTTCACAGTTATTACTTTAACCACCAGCAATTTTATATAATCTTCTAAAATAGGTATAAAAAATCTATTCAATGCAGTAATTTGGTGTGATTATATACAGTATATAGTGCATGAATTATCTTCATTTTTTTGCAAACGATGAAACTTAATTGAATTAAATGTGAACCATTTGATTAACACGGCTATCGTTTGATTAATTCAATTGAATGTTTTCATCAGTTGACAGCCTTGACAACTGCACAAATGCAGGCAGTCATATTATAAAAAAAAAAAGGGATATAAGAATATTCTTACAAACTAAGCGCTGGGAGATGTGTCACAACCTTCCTAGAATGAGTTTGACCAAAGCCCTGTCAGAAAGCCTTCACTCACGTCTTCCCACACTGCTAAAATCGATTGCTGCTAAATTCCTCCAGTCGTTTGACTGACAGTCTCACTCTATTCATTTCACCTTTTTGTCATGTTGAATCACTGCCACCTCCTTTGCTTTATTATGTGTGGCAAGCTGGCACACTGCAAGTCATTTGCATGTGGGAAGTTGAAGGTTTCTCTCTCTCTCTCTCTCTCTCTCTCGTTCCTTCTCTCTTTATATTAGGAATGCACTAACTATGGAACTATTTTTTGACAGTAACTATTATATCAGAAACAAATACACCTATTTAGTTAATGACAACTACACTGGCCTTCAAAGGAGTATAGTGATGCAAAAGTTTGGTAATTCAATCATGAAAATAATGTAATTATTTTCTTTTTCTTTCTTCTTCTTCTTCTTCTTCTTCTTCTTCTTCTTCTTCTTCTTCTTCTTCTTCTTCTTCTTCTTATTCTTATTCTTATTCTTATTGTCCCTTCATGACATTTGGTTTAAAATCTAACTCACTGAAATGTCTGTAAGGCCTTACGCACACCAAAGCATTGTTCATTCATTCATTCATTAATTAATTCATTCATTCATTAGATGGACTGATTATTTATAATATCTGCCATGTTAGTATCTAGTTTTGCAGATGGTTTGTTTTCAAATATAAAAATGTTAAACAAAAGTGTAAAGTACCCGGGGTCCGTTCTTCATACGTGGATTGCTCAGTTAGCTGAATTTGATTATTGATGATTTAACATGATCCAGGATAATTTCAGTCTTCAAAAACTCATCTAGGAGTCATTGTCATAGCAACAGGTTCGCAAGCTCAAACCTGCTTGGGAACAGGCTTATTTCATATATTCGATTACATATTTAACAGGATTAGATTGTGTCGTTTCAAGCAGAGTTGATATGAAAAGTATAGTCCAAATGCTGATATTTTCTTACAGAAGAACTATATTAAATTGTAAGGTTCAAACTCACAGTTCAAGGGATGAAAGCGGCAGGAAAACGGAGTATGTTTAAATACTTAAATAAATAAATAAACACAAAACAAATGTATGGCAGTAGCCCCTCATGACTGGCTATCGCCAGACTAAAAGCAAAATGAAACATAAGCTCCAGACCTGATTCTCTCTCGTCTTCACTAATTTTTTTAATCTTTCTGGAGCTCTTCTCCGTGAGACTCGAGACTGGTGAGGCGTGCAGGTGCTGCTCATTAACACTTGCGTCACCCATCCCACTCGCTACAGTACAAATATTAAAAATAAACACATTTTAAAAAACCAAAGACACAGGGGTGGTACATTTTCAAGGGGCCCTGGACCACAAAACCTTTATGTTCCATGAGAACATTGTTTTAATAACAACATGTACATTGAAAAGGTGCCACCCACGCTTTAATACAGTTTCTCAGAGAATTTATAGGACTCACGCACACAAAAACGTTGACAGCTAATATGCGGGTGATTTGATGCAGCACAGATGCAGACCACTTCTCAAATATCAAAATGCTTTTTGATGCTAAATTAATTAAATTAACAAGTTATGCCTTGTGCCACAGGATTGAGAAACTTGAATGCTGTCACGCTGCAATTAATTGCTAAATTAAATACTCTTGACACATGAAACTGTAAAGCCTGTACAAATAGCCTACAACATATGGAAAGTTAATGCATATCATTTAACAAGCCATTTAAACTACTACAAATATTATGTCATTTTGCTCAAATGGCTGATAATTAAATCTGATGATTCTGTCTTGCCGCCAGCCAATCGCTGCATTGCTGATCATGATTTTAAGGATCGATAGATCTGTACTTTACAACAATCACGAGCACACACAGTAATTGGAGATCAATTCAAACAGATTTTTAAAATCTGATTCGCAACCTGAAGAACTGAACTTGCCAGAGATCAGTCATCACGATTAAAAAATATGGAATCTGCCAAATCATCTTTGATCTTCATCTATGATGTCATCAATTCTATTGTTTCAGAATTAGCTTTATTCGGCCAAGCGTGCACAAACATGCACGTTTTGTTTGTTTTGTGGCTAATAGGAGGAATGGAAAATTAAGCAAAATACATCTACATGGTTAATGTGCAATATGTGCTTTGTTGACTTTTAACTGTATATATATATATATTAATTTTCAAATAAGTGGATTTTAGGTAGCAGAAACTGTAGATACAATCATGGAATTGTATTGTTATGCCCATAAGAAACAAGTAGCAACTGACTGTCACGGTTGGTGGTCGGGGAAAAGGAGCGAGGACTCAAGTGCAGGGAAAATAAGGGTTTATTAATAATCAAAATTTAAAACAAAAAGAAAAACAAACTACCCCGAGGGGGAAAACATTAACAAAAAGACAAAAAACTAACTTGACTGGGCTGGCAGGAAAGAGCAGGACTGGACAGGGCTGGACAGGACACGACAGGGGAATATACGACGACGAACTGGCACAGGACAGCAGACATGAGGAGAATATAAGCACAAATAATTAACACACAAACAGGTGAACAGGATAAACTAATAATGGGTTAACAAGGAGGGTGGGACTAGACAATAGAAGGGAGAGCACATGACACAAACAAACACAAGCCATGTGCTCACACAAAAACAAGACTCGAACACGCAGCCAATGAGAGAACTCATTAACCGCGTTCACATGACAAAGCATGCGGCGCATGTAAACGTGCACCACGTGCTAAACACAACACCAACAGAAGACTGAATGCAAGACATGAGTACACGATAAATGAAAACACTTACCGTGCACTCACACATGCAACGTACATGTTTCATCCCAGCGCCAACCGAAACCGAAACCAACTAGACTGAGACGCTGGGAATGAAACACCACGCTGCAGACAGAACAAACACAAACACCAGGACAAGAGCGTGCATCCAGACCACGCGCGAACCTCGCACGCCCGCATTACTCGAGCTGAGCACAACATACAGGACAAGACAGGACTAGTGTCTGGACTCTGCCACCAATACAAGACCGGAGTGGCAGAACCCTGACACTGACCTGCTAACTGTCTTTTGTTTTTGCCACTTATTAATGTACAAGTACAATAAAATGGCTGATCAGTGTGCTATTTGCCCCGCCCCTCCCGGATACTCTAAAACACTAAATTCCCCATGTTGCTGCTTGTTTTTAATATACAATACACCTTTTAAAAACAATAAAAAATAATAATAATTAGTTAATTTTACAATTTATTTTTTTATTAATTGATAGATAAATTGTTTAAAATAAGTGTCTTAATTAATTTTAGGATAAGCATATTCATAGACATCATAAATCACAAATCATATTCTGCATTTGTTATTTGAGAAATGTTTACAAATGGACTGAATTTGCATGTTGTCTCAGCTTGCATAATCAGACCGCATGTTTCCGGATAGTGAAGTCTCATGTGCATGTAGCGACCAATGTGTAGAATATCAATGAATTGTGTAGCTGGCTAATGACAAGATTTCTTACTATTTAAACTGACAAAGCATGCAGCTCATAGCATCATGCCGTACAGCTACAAGGATGTCAGACTGTATGACAAGTGATCTTGATGATCTGTCTCAGTCAAATTTAAAAGGCCAGCACTCTATTTACATTCCTCTGTGTAAGCATAGACCGCTGATATTGGCTCAAGTG
Organism: Danio choprae; assembly: GCA_903798125.1. Lineage (NCBI taxonomy): Eukaryota > Metazoa > Chordata > Actinopteri > Cypriniformes > Danionidae > Danio > Danio choprae. The sequence continues at coordinate 432,156 of CAIGQW010052710.1, forward strand.
TCGGAGGCATTAATTGATGTCTGCGGCAGCGTTTTCTCACGGAGAGAAAACGTTTCCAGCGTTTGCTTTGACATTTACTTTCGTGCTTATTCATCATGTCTACAACACTACTGGCATGAACATATTGTCAGGATGTTTACATGTTTGCAGTAGTCCTCATGTTGACAAAGGCACTGTGTAAATTCATGGTTACATCTCTGTTGTAGGCCATGGCTTCAGGGTGTTGAATTACATTTTAAAAATCTGTTGAGTAACTATACTTGTTAAAGGCAAAACTATTATTTTTGTTCTTTCTGTAAACAAATCATTTAACAGCTAAATGAGAATTTAATTAAATGTAGAAGATTTATTGGTCTCTGTAAAAAAACAAACAAAAAAATTGCACTGTTTCAAGATTAATTTATGATAGACTATGAAATTAAATACGCAGTGTATTCTCATTTTTACTAATTTAATTTTTACTTTATGTTGTAAAAGAAGCATTATATTTTCTAAATAGTCTTCCTTCTGCCACTGCTTTGCCCAGTATGCAGCTGCAAAACATTAATTTAAATAAAACTGCTATTTTATTATATAGTGATTTTCAAAATGAAGATTTTCAGTACAAATCTATAGAAAATAAAGCCCTTTATACTGAGAAAAAAGCATTGGGAAATGATTCATGTATAAAATCAAATGCATTGTTTAACACTATACTTGAACTTAAATTAATTTGGTTTATATTTAGATTTGAAACAAAACGGTTTCTACGTAACCCTCGTTCCCTGAGGGGGGGAACGGAAATGCTATGTTGAAAACTTCCACTATGGGGATTTTGTCAGAAGGCACTCATCTAAATGAGGAATAAAATGGGCCAATGAAATGCCAATGAGTTGGCGGCATCAGCGTGCACAGCTGGCAGCAATTATCATCATCTGTTGTATAAAGATGCCCGTCGTGCATTGCAAAGACACCTTTTCTAGCTGAAGAGCCAAACTAAGCTGTCAGCTAAAGCACAACTGCTGTGGCGAAGGAACATAGCATTTCTGTTTCCCCCCTCGTAGAATGAGGGTTACGTAGTAACCGTTTAGTTCCCCAGCGGGAGGGGAACTTCAATGCTATGTGGAAAACTTCCACTATGGGACAATGTATGGAAAACACCACAGCGATTGAACCTTACCACGTCACTGGTGAGAGGTTTGCCAGGTTCCGGTGTGAGAGCACCATCATCACCAGAGACGCAGCCCTCCAACTTGCCCCCTGGCCCTAACTTACCTTACTTACCTGTGAAGCGCTTAAAAGCTTATTTTTATTTTTGGGGGAGTCGTCGACCTAGTCGTACACCAAAATACACCTAGTTATGTTCTAGGAATTTTAAAATATGACAGTATGTTGGGAAAGCATGCAGTCCCAAAAGGCAGGATGCTGCGGAGGCCACCTGCTGCCCAATGGGGAGACCTGCTGGCATGAAAACATATAAACTAACCCTGAGAAGGGGGAGTACACATATGCAGGATGGTTAGCGGGGAGGGAAGACACAGGCCCGCCTAAGAGGAGGGAACTATATCATGGCTGACTGAAGCATATGGGATCGCCAGTGGAGATCGCGTATAGCAGGCACCTATACCCAGAACACGGGCTGACCAAGTGGGCATGCCAACAACATAATGGGCCAGGCACTTGACTTCTCCGCTGAGTCAGATGCTGGGGGCCTCGAAGGAACTCTGTAGGGTTCACCAAATGGGGAACTCAACTGAACACAGTGAAAAAAGCGCACATATCTCTGTGTTAGAGAGAAAGGCGCAGCAAGCGTGATTCAACACCGTACCAAATTTCCTCATTCACTGGCATTATCCAGCACATGTGAGGAAAATCAGCTCCACTCAAAGATTATAGACTCTTACGAATGTTTTAGGTCCACTTGACTGAAGCCAACGCGACCAGCAGAGCTGTCTACCTGGACAGAAATCTTAAAGATACTGAGTCGAGTGGATCAAGCAGACCTCTCCTAAGAGAGATCTCCAAGTGGCTTTGAGCGGGGTACAGTATTGAATTAATTATCCAGTGTCTTACACCTCTGGGAACTAGTGATGAGGTGATGCTTTCCCAGCGCACCACCATTCCCGCGTCCTTAGAGTGGGAATGATCATAATGCCAACCCCTCAGTGCGGAGGGGACAGCCCTAGCTCCAGCCAGCTGAGATCACAGCAGTGGGATCATAGTTTTCCTGTCAACTCTCTCAGACAGGTCAGCATCAGCTTGGCACACTGTCTGGGGAGGCGGGCCATCATGGTGATCGAGTCCAACTCCTACCCGAGAAAAAAGCAGGCTTGCCCTTGTCATAACCCACCACTCTTTTAGGGTGCGGTGAAGTACAGACTAAAAAGCCCATACCTCATCTCGGCTTGAGGAACCGGCTCGATTGCGTCCTTTGCCAGGAGGACAGCAATCTCCTTGTGCAAGACAGGGGTGGACACGGTGCTGACCTTGGTGTAATACGTGAACTTGGGGGACCGTTTAGCGAACTGATTCGCATAGCCGAGTCTGATTGTCCGAATAAGCCATCGCGACGAGCTGGGCAGCGCTAACCAGGCTGGCAGAGCCCACGCGAGTGACATCATCGGTACAATCACTGATGCACCAGTGGTGGGGCAGCACGGGATGAAAGAGCTCACCTCGGGAGGCGTGCTTTCCAAGGAAGAGCGGAAGATAAGAGGTTAATCTTAACTTTGTCCCAAGAGCCCGCAGGGCGGCTGGGAGTGCGAGAGAAAGGAGCTCGTCCTCTGGCACTCTCTGAGCCTGAGGCGAAGAGCACCGATCCTGTGAGCTAGAAGGCATAGCGTCCCATTCTGAAATTGCTCTTTATAAAATTTGATAGTCATACGCTCGTATTTAGTGATATGGGTGTCTCTGGCCCTCTGCCAGGGAAAAAGCAAACCTCCTTTTTTCTCTGAGTTGCCTGTACCGGACTTAGCGGCGCCCTGAGGCGGGGGGCAGTGATCGTCTGTGGATTGCTCAATGTTGCCGCTTAACCGGGCAATGGACAGGGCAGCAGAGCAGATTTTGGAGCGACAGACGAGCGCCCTAGGCTAGGAGCAGCCAAAGTGGGTGGTTCAACGGGGAGAGCATTTTTTAAAGCCCACCGATCGCACTTGACTGCTCTTTCACCTGGGTGAACTCCTCCTCAGTGTCGCCGAACAGGCCAGCCTGGGATATGGGTGTGTTAAGAAAGCGAACTTTGTCAACGTCACGTATATCTGCCAGGTTTTAGCCAGAGGTGGTATTCCTGGACCATAGTGTGGTCATCATCCTTCCCAGGGCACTTGCAGCCGACCTTGTGTTTTCAGAGCAAAGTCGGTTGCAGTGTGTAAGTTAAGCCTGGGTCAGAACCTTCCTCGTGCCGCTGGGCCAATGCCTGTGCCAGTTATAGCAAGCAAAATGAAGGCAGCCTGACCCACAGCAGTGTAGGCTCTGGCCCAAAGGGACACAGATACCTACACGCTTTGGGCAGAAACCGAGGCTAACAACGCCAGGAAGGGGCACCACATGGGCAAGATTGTCCGCGCTAGCACGCTCAACCTGGGGATTCGCCTTGTACCCCCTGGATGCTCCATCATCGAGGAAGCTGAGGGGAGGAAGGGAGGCTTAGAGGGTTTCCCCTTCTTATCCTGCATGTCACACCCCTAATCGGTCCAGCGGTGGAGCTTGTGAACAAGCCATCTCCAGCCAAAGCAGCCCGGGTTAGCATGGCCATCATCTCAGATTCTATATCTGGAGCCTCGCTTACAACCCCTAAGGGAGGAAGCGGGTCCGAATTGTCATCAAAAATGACAGCCCACCCTCCGATGCAGCGATGGACATCTGGTCCTCGGTGTCATCGAGTGAGAGGGTGGATCGCTTCTCTCACTCGAAGCTTGGATTGAGCGCGCCGAGGAACGGGAGGTCCGCAAGCCTGAGGGTGGCAAATTGACCCCCACTGTAACCCTCAGATCTGCCCGAGTGCCAACCACTGCTTGAGGGGGACAGCAGGGGTGGTTCGCCATTTTGCAAGAGCGAGCCCCGATCTTAGCTGCGCAACAGATACGTCATCGCAGTGATGGCATGCGCTCTCCGCGAGCACTGCATACCCATGCTGAAACCCCAGACATGCAACACAGTGCCCATCATCCGTGGACAGGAAACCACTGCATCCAGAAATGCACAGTCGGAATGACGTCTTTAAAAAGACGCGCTGCACGACTGTGTTGCTGTCTTAGGAAACTTGCTCCTTATACATATCGCTCTGGAAGGACCGGACCCAGAGAATGCCTATAGGCAAGGGAGAATAGCCCAGCTCAACCGTCTGCCACTGCGTGTCGCACACTCTGGAACCGGGAGAAGCAGCCTGTTCAAACACCAGCAGCTTTCTCGTTCTCTTTCTCTTTCTTGAAGGATGTTTGGAGGAACCCGAAGAGACTATCTTAGTAGCGTGAGGCTCTGTAAGCAAAAAGGTGTCTTTGCAATGCACAGCGGGCATCTTTGTACAACAGATGATTGTAATTGCTGCCAGCTGTGCATGCTGACGCCGCCAACTCATTGGCATTTCATTGGCCCGTTTTATTACTCTTTCAGATGATTGGCTTCTGACGAAATCCTCATGGTGGAAGTTTTCAACATAGCATTAAAGTTCCCCTTCCGCTGGGGAACAATATATACCCTGTGTAATATATTAAACAACAATAACTAAATTTTAAATTACTGAATTCTAAAGGAAATCCTGAAAGTTGAATAGCTGTACTTCAAAACTAGTTTTCAAAGAATGACAGTCAGTCACAGACATATAATATCTATTTATTTTTCTCATGGGCAATAGGAAAACAGTTATGAGTGGAAATGAAAAAGAAAACAAAAACAGTTGTCAGTGGTGTGAATGAAAGTTTATTGTGGAAAACAGCACAGCGAGATAATCCATCTCCTGAAAGAGCATCCATCATTTTCATCAGAGTTTTGAAATCAATATTTGGCTGCTTATTTATTCCAGAAGGAACTCATCCAGCCTCATAAAAATGTATTCTCCGTCCAACCATTAGTCAATATAGTGTGCCAGTGAATGTGTGGAGCTGGGACCATAGCGTTCATATAGCCCAGCACATGTTTATAGTTGGGTGCCTATTTACCCAGTACAATGAGTTGGCTAGAACAAAAAGGAACTTAGTGAGACCAGTACAAACTATGACAAAAATCTGGGATTTCGAGAGGGCAAGTTTTATTTATCTGTGCCTTTTTGTTCATAGAAGACTCAAATTTCTGTGATGCAATGCTATTAAAGTGCAAAAAGTGAAACTGAAAAGTGAGCAAATGAAAGAACACAGAGCTGCTCAAACTAAAAACAAAATGGCATTAGTAATAAATATGTTGGGATAATGTATTCTTATATGTTAGGATGCCGTTCTCTCTTTTCTTCATTTTACAGCAACTATTGTAGTGGGTCAAGCACAAAAAAACAAAAAACGTTAATCCACTTTCCATTTTTAAATAATAGTGCGAATTCCATGAAACTGATTACAGAAAACTTAAGTAAAGCATGTAACATGCTTCATGTAAAATGCTCTCTTGATAAACATTGTTACTAAAAGAAAAAATCATACAAAACCATTACATATATAATATATTGCCAGAATAGGTTTTGCCCTGGTGCACAATGATAGTAAATGATGGTTAGCTGAGACTCTTCAGAATGGTTTTAATATACTGTGAGGACAGGCACATTTCTGTGTCTCTGTGAGAGTTAAGAGAGAGTAGGAGAAAAAGAAAAGAAAAAAATAATGTTCAATGAGAAGCCATTCCTGATTATAATGATAAATCTTAAAAGCAACCAAATATTAATGGATGCTTTTGACAACTCGAGACACATTTTTGGCTCCCCTCATGAAGTGAGATATAAAGATTTGAGTTCTAAAAACACCATTAAATGATTATTACTGGTCAAAGGACTCAATAAAATGTATTTTCAATAAAAGCAACAAATGGGAAACCTAGTGTCATATTATTATTATTATTATTATTATTATTATTATTATTATTATTATTA
>CAIGQW010052710.1:438214-448811 GCA_903798125.1 Danio choprae
TATTATTATTATTATTATTATTATTATTATTATTATTATTATTATTATTATTATTATTATTATTATTATTATTATTATTATTATATATAAAAAAAACATTAATGCTATTTTTTGTCAGATGTAATTTCTCATCTGTAGCAGTGGTATCAGGCTTTCCCCAAAAGAGTAACATAAATAGTTTAACCTGCTGTCTTGGAGGAAAAAATGGTGCAACCGTATTTATGAGAAAATTCGCCTGAATGCATTTGTGAGAAAATCAAGTCAAGAGAATCTCAGAAGAGGGTTTCTTGCAATCATAACAGGTATGCAGCTGGATACACTAGTATTTTTATTTGTATTTGTTCAAGGGTTGCATGCAGTTTGTAGGATGAACATTTGAAATGTGATTTGCATTTGTAAAACAGTATTTGTATTGGTTAACACCACTGCGACTTACCACAGAATGATTTTTGTTTTTGCTAAGTGCTGTTTGCTTGTGAGTCGAGTGATTCCTCGCATAGCAGATTGTGTTTGTTTTCAAAATGCTGAATTTGTTCTTAAAATATTGTCACAAAATTCATTCTATATTCAACGCATTTGCTAAATTCAGAAACGTAAATGTCATAAATTGCAATAAACTGAGAAATTATTTCTTTGACAGACTGCAGAACAAGAGATTAGAGTCAAAAAGTGCAACCTGCTGCAATGTAAAAGGAAAATTGGATAATGAAGTGCATTTCATGTGCTTCTAGTGACATAAGGCTTTATTATCTGTTTCACCAGGTACTATTTTCTGAGGTTAAGATTATTGGCTGTACAGCAACCTTTCATAATTGAAACTTGATGATAATAATAGATACAAATATCTGTGTATCTAAAACATGAATAATCAAACCTATTTGTCTATATCCCTTTTAATCTTGACAAGCAGGAGCCAAATTCCTAGTTGTTCCTCATTAGCACAAGCAGCAGAGATTGAGGTGGACTTGAGCTCAATTTATGGATTATGTAAGTAGGTGTGCTGGGGAATGTATTAGCCTGTCACGCCGCTGTGCCTGTAGCATTAGTGATGGCCACTGTCTGTTGGGCTTCTGATGTATGCTGGAAGGTCAGTATAGAGGAGCTGCTGGCAGGCAACTTATTCAAGATGGTAGATCACACACCGCGTCTTGTGTCATCGCAAGTCACAACACTGCCAGAGAGAAAATCACAACGAGATGCTCATACAATGATAGATAGGCTATCTCTGGGAAAAGCTGCTAGTAATCTGTATGATTTGCTTCACAATTTGCAAGTCAAACTGAATTTGTGCATCAGTTTTAATAGGATGTATCCAGTTGTTAAGTTTGCTTGCCAATAAACCATCGAATTGTCATCCATGGAACACCACAGACAAGCAATGAGAATTGTGAAGATTTACAGTGCACACAATAATATTTTAAAATATTTAAAACATTAGCAGTTTTTGCTGTTTGACTAATAGTTCACACATCACAGTGGTTTTCAATTCCAGTCCTCGGGCCCATCTCTGGTGCTCTGGTCTAGCAGAGGTCTAGCAGAGCATTTGAGCAACATGCACAGGAAGGCAAGGTCCTTTTTATCCCAGAGTAATCACATACATATTCACATATTCTACTATTATATAATATACTATAACCACACTAGTCATATACTGTCTATGCACTGTTTCATTTGGCCTTAAATTAATACTCCACAGAGAAACAACAGATCCACAATGATAAAAGAGCTACGTGCCATCGTGAAACATATCTCTTTGATGTTAAAATTGTGAAAATAAGAAAACCAGTAGGGTATAAAAAAAGACATGGTATGAGAGAGAGAGAGAGAGAGAGAGAGAGAGAGAGAGAGAGAGAGAGAGAGAGAGAGAGAGAGAGAGAGAGAGAGAGAGAGAGAGAGAGAGAGAGAGAGAGAAAAACAGAGAATAAGCTTTGTATTTCTTTTTTTTTTTTTTGACATAATTGAACTCTGCATCCGCGGATGCTCCGTGAACAGAAATCTGCTGTGACTGTAGGTGTCATAAGTTTACTCTTGTGATGTGCCTGCTCTTTGATTCCTCACAAAACCGTCTTTGTGATTGAGGGATAAAAAGGGAAGAGGCAAAACAGAAACTTCTGACTCCTTCAAAGAGCACCAAGCAATTGAGATGAATCAGTCAGGAGCTATGGAGTGCCAAGCCTGGGTAAATATTAGTATTGAGCAGCCGGGGTAAAGAAAAGGCACCGGAAATGTCAGAGCCTAAATTGAATTGAAGATGCATATCAACACAGTGTTCCCCAGCGGGAGGGGAACTTCAATGCTATGTGGATAACTTCCACTATGGGGATTTCGTCAGAAGCCAATCATCTGAAGAGTAATAAAACGGGCCAATGAAATGCCAATGAATTGGCAGCGTCAGCGGGCACAGCCGGCAGCAATCACAATCAATTGTGTATAAAAGATGCACCTGTGCACAGCAAGACACCTTTTTTCGCTTCAGAGCCGAACAAGCTACTGAGAGAGTCTTCGGGTTCTTCTAAAACCTCCTTTAGTGAGAGAGAAAGAACGAGAAAGCTGCCGGTGTTTGAACAGGCTGTTTCTCCCGGTGCCAGAGTGTGTGACACGCAGTGGCAGACGGTCGAGCTGGGCTATTCTCCCTTGCCTGGCGTTCTCTGGTCCGGTCCTTCTAGAGCGGTGAGTATAATACATTTCCTAAAAGAGCAACACGGTCGTGAAGCGCGTCTTTTTAAAGGCGTCGTTCCGACTGTGTGTTTCTGGATGCGGTGGTTCCCTGTCCACGGATGATGGGCACGAGTATTGTGTTGCATGTCTGGGGGTTCAGCATGTTAATGCAGTGCTCGCGGGCAGCGCATGCCATCACTGCGATGGCATGTCTGTTGCGCAGCTAAGATCGCGGCTCGCTCTTGCAAAAGGGCGAACCACCCCTGTTGTCCCCCGCAAGTAGCGGTTGGCACTCGGGCAGATCTGAGGGTTACAGTGGGGGTCAATCCGCCGCCCTCGGGCTTGCGGACCCCCCATTCCTCAGCGCGCTCCATCCAAGCTTCGAGTGAGAGAAGCGCTTTTTCCTCCGGGATGATCGCCCTCTCACTCGATGACACCGAGGACCAGATGTCCATCGCTGCATCGGAGGGTGGGCTATCATTTTTCGATGAAAATCCGGACCCGCTTCCTCTCTTAGGGGTGGTAAGCGAGGCTCCGGATATAGAATCGGAGATGATGGCCGTGCTAACCCGGGCTGCTTCGGCGGCGAGGCTGGAGATGGCTTGTCCCCCAGCTCCGTCGCCGGACCGATTAGGGGTGTGATGTGGAGGATAAGAAGGGGAAACCCTCTAAAGCCTCCCGTCCACTTCTTCCCGGAGGTGCACAGTAAGTTCACGCAGCGCTGAGGGCACCTTTTTCTGCCCGGTCTGCGTGCGCTCCGCCCTCACCTTCCTCGATAACGGAACAGCCAGGGGGTACGAGGCGAATCCCCAGGTCGAGCGTGCCAGCGCGGTCAATCTTGCCCGCGTGGTGCCCCTTCCTGGCGTGGTTCGCCTCGGCTCCTGTCCAAAGTGTGTAGGTTATCTGCAGAGCCTACACTGCTGCGGGCCAGGCTGCTTCCGTTTTACTTGCTATGGCTGGCGCAGGCGTTGGCTAGCGGCACGAGGAAGGTTCCGACCCAGGCTTAACTTATGCACTGCAACCGACTTTGCTCTGGAAACACCAGGTCGGCTGCGAGTGCCCTGGGAAGGACGATGACCACACTAGTGGTCCAGGAACGCCCCTTCTGGCTAAAACCTGATAGATATGCGTGGCGTTGACAAAGTTCGCTTTCTTAACACACCCATATCCCAGGCTGGCCTGTTCGGCGACACCGAGGCGGAATTCACCCAGGAATTCACCACGGTGAAAAAGCAGTCAAGTGCGATCGGCGGGCTTTTAGAACCGCTCTCCCCGTTGAACCATCCACTTTGGCTGCTCCTCGCCGAGGGCGCTCGTCTGTGGCTCCAAAATCAGCTCCGCCGCCCTGTCCGTTCCCTGGTTAAACGGCAGCGTCGAGCACCCCACAGACGATCACCGCCCCCCCGCCTCAGAGCGCCGCTAAGTCCGGAACGGACCGCGAAGCGTCTCTGAGACGGGCCATTCGGAGAAAAGGAGGTTTGCTCTTTCCCTGGCGGAGGGCCAGAGACACAATTAAATACGGCCGTATGGCTACCAAAAATTATAAAGAGCAATTCTCCTCTATCCGGATGTGACAGCCCGAACACTGCCAGTATGGGACGCTATGCCTTCCAGCTCGCAGGATCGGTGCTCTTCGCCACAGGCTCCGAGAGTGCCAGAGGACGGGCTCCTTTCTCTCGCACTCCCAGCCGCCCTGCGGGCTCTTGGGACGAAGTTAAGATTAAACTCTTATCTTTCGCTCTTCCTCGGGACGCGCGCGCCTCCCGGGGTGAGCTCTCCCATCCCGTGCTGCCCCACCGCTGGTGCGTCAGTGATTGTATCGATGATGCCACTCGCGCGGGCTCTGATAGCCTGGTTAGCGCTGCCCAGCCCGTCGCGATGGCTCGTTCGGACAATCAGACTCGGCTATGCGATTCAGTTCGCTAAACGGTCCCCCAAGTTCACGGGCGCGTATTACACCAAGGTCAGCCTTGTATCCGCCCCTGTCTTGCGCGAGGAGATTGCTGTTCTCCTGGCGAAGGACGCAATCGAGCCGGTCCCTCCAGCCGAGATGAGGTATGGGCTTTTTAGTCTGTACTTCATCGTACCCTAAAAGAGCGGTGGGTTATGACCAATCCTAAATTCTGCGCATTTTTTGATCCGCTGCCTTACAAGCAGCCGCTCAGAATGCTCATGCAGAAACGCATCCCCCAGTGCGTTCGTCCTCAGGATTGGTCTGCAGCGATAGACCTGAAGGACACGTATGTTTATGCCTCCATTTTCCCACGCCACCGGCAGTTTTTGCGGTTTGCGTGCGAGGGTCGAGCATGGTAGTACAAAGTCCTCCCTTACGGGCTCTCCCTGTCTACGCGAGTTTTTCACCAAGCTCGCGGAGGATGCCCTAACGCCCATACGGCTCGCGGGCATCTGCATACTCAATTATCTCTATGACTGGCTTTTTTAGCTTACGCAGGATCAATTGGTTATGCACAGGGACTGGGTGCTTCGGCACCTCGACCTGTTAGGGTTTCGGGTCAACCGAGAAAAGAGCGGGTTCGCCCCCATGCAGAGCATCTCTTTTCTCGGGTTGGAGCTGGACTCGCTCACTATGACAGCGCGCCTCCCCCGAGAGCGCGCTGAGCTGATGCTGACCTGTCTGAGAGAGTCGACAGGAAGACTGTGGTCCCACTGAGATTATTCAGAGGCTCCTGGACATATGGCATTCGCAGCCGCTGTCACGCCGCTCGGGATGCTCCATATGAGACCGCTTCAGCATTGGCTTCACGATCGGGTCCCCAGACGCGCATGGCATGCGGGCACGCACCGGATGACTGTCTCCGCTGTGTCGCCGCGCCCTCAGCCTCTGGACGGACCCTGCGTTTTACAGGCCTGTGTGCCTCTAGAACAAGTGTCCAGGCATATCGTTGTTTCGACGGATGCTTCCAGTACGCGCTGGGGGGTCGTGTGTTGCGAGCATGCAGCTGCGGCTCCGTAGAAGGAACTCGGTTGCATTGGCATATTAATCGCCTGAAGCTGTTGGCAGTGTATCTCGCGCTGCGCCGTTTTTTTTCCGGTGCTAGAGGGGAAACACGTGCTGGTCAGGACGGACAGCACGGCGGCGATTGCGTATATCAACCGTTCGGGGGGTATCCGCTCTCACCGCATGTCTCAGCTCGCTCGCCGTCTGCTCCTCTGGAGTCTTACGCGGCGGAAATCGCTGTGTGCCATTCTTTCCCCGGCGAACTCAACCGTGCAGCCGATGCGCTCTCACGGCAGTCCCATGTCCGGGAGAATGGATGCTCCACCCCCGGCTGTCCAGCTGTTATGGGTGCGTTCTGGAAATGCGCTGGCTACACAGCTGGCCCCGGGGCATGCGTATACGCATTTTTCCAGTGAGCCTACTCGCACAGATACTGTGTAAAGTCGGGGAGGATGAGGAGCAGGTCTGTTATTGCGCCTCTCTGGCTCAACCGGACCTGCATTTCAGCTCTCTCCTCGTGATGGCCCCTCCCTGGCATATCCCTTTGAAGAAGCACCTTCTTCTTTGGGACAGGCACCATCTGGCACCCGCGCCCAGATCTCTGGAACCTCCGTGTGGTCCATAGATGGAGCGCGGAGGACTTAGGTGACCTACCAGTTCGGTGGTTAACACCGTCACTCAGGCTAGAGCACCCTCTACGAGGCATGCCTACGTCCCGAAGTGAAGTCTATTCGCTGTGTGGTGTACTTCTCTCCGAGAAGGACCCCGGACATGCCAGATCAGTGTGATGCTATCCTCCTTCAGCTGGCTGGAGCTAAGGCTATCACCTCCGCGCTGAGGGGTTGGCGTTACGATCATCCCCCGCTCTGAGGACGCGGGGATGACGGCGCGCTGGGAAAGCATCGCCTCATCACCAGTTCCCAGAGGCGCGAGACACTGGATAATTAATTCAATTCGGTCCCCCTCTCATACCCACTTGGAGATTCTCTAAGGAGAGCTCTGCTCGATCCACTCGACTCAGTATCTTTAAGATTTCTGTCCAGGTAGACAGCTCTGCTGGTCGCGTTGGCATCAGTCAAGAGGGTCGGGTATCTGGAGGCATTTTCGGTCAGCGAAGTGTGCCAGCATTCGGGCCGGCCCACTCTCACGTTTTCCTGAGACCCCGGCCCACATAGGTGCCCAAGGTTCCTACAATGCTTCTCTTAGACTACGTAGTGAACCTGCAAGCGCTGCCCACGGAGGAGGCAGACCCAGCCCCTTTTATTGCTGTGTTCCGGTTGCGCTCTGCGCGATTTGACCGCATTAGAGCTTACGACTTTAAGCAGCTCCTTTTTCTGTTAAAGATCGGCAGACGGGAAGTGCCGTATCCATTCTGGGGTTGGCCACTGGATAGTGGATGCCATCTCCCTCGCTTCGGTGCCAGGGTGAGCCGCGTCCCCCGGGAGTGAGAGCGCACTCGACTCTTGGGCGTAAGCACGCGGCACCTCTCTAACAGACATCTGTAGAGCTGCGGGCTGGGCGACACCGAATACATTCGTAAGAGTCTATATCTTTGAGTGGAGCTGAATTTCTTCATGTGTGCTTTATAAAGCCAGTGAATGAGGAAATTCGGTACGGTGTTGTAACACGCTTGCTGCGCCTTTCTCTCTAACACAGAGATACGTGCGCTTTTTTCACTCTGTTCAGTTGAGTTCCCCATTTGGCGAACCCTACAGAGTTCCTCCGAGGCCCCCAGCATCTGACTTAGCGGAGAAGTCAGGTGCCTGGCCCATTACGTTGTTGGCATGCCCACTTGGTCAGCCCGCGTCCTGGGTATAGGTGCCTGCTATGTGCGATCCCCACTGGCGATCCCATATGCGTCATTCAGCCACGGCATAGTTCCTCCTCTTAGGCGGGCCCGTGTCTTCCCTCCCCGCTAACCATCCTTCATATGTGTACTCCCCCTTTTCAGGGTTAGTTCATATGTTTATATGCCACCAAGTCTCCCCATTGGGCAGCAGGTGGCCTCCGCAGCGTCCTCCCTATCGGGACTGCACGCTTTCCCAACGTACTGTCGTACTTTAAAATTCCTAGAACTTAACTAGGTGTATTTTTACGACTCCCCGAAAAATATAAATAAGCCTTTTAAGTGCTCCACAGGTAAGTAAGGTAAGTTAGGGCCAGGGGGCACGTTGGAGGGCTGCGTCTCTGGTGATGATGGTGCGCGCACGCCGAAGCCTGGCAAACCTCTCACCAGTGACGTGGTAAGGTTCAATCGCTGTGGCGTTTTCCATATATTTCCCCATAGTGGAAGTTATCCACATAGCATTGAAGTTCCCCTCCCGCTGGGGAACGAAACGGTTACTACGTAACCCTCGTTCCCCGAGGGGGGGAACGGAAATGCTATGTTCCTTCGCCACAGCGGTTGTGCCTTAGCTGACAGCTGTAGTCCGGCTCTTCAGCTAGAAAAGGTGTCTTGCTGTGCACAGGTGCATCTTTTATACACAATTGATTGTGATTGCTGCCGGCTGTGCCCGCTGACGCTGCCAATTCATTGGCATTTCATTGGCCCGTTTTATTACTCTTCAGATGATTGGCTTCTGACGAAATCCCCATAGTGGAAGTTATCCACATAGCATTTCCGTTCCCCCCCTCGGGGAACGAGGGTTACGTAGTAACCGTTTCGTTCTATGTGCATTTCTAAACAATCACTCCACCACTAGGAAAGTATTTGCTATGCTGAAGAAGAATGATCCTGAAAAATGTTAATAGATGTATTTGTGGGGTTACAACCCCGGCAACATTGTTAAATTACACAGAAATGGAGTGGAAAATGAGGGTGTGCATGTTGGTATTGTGTGGTGATGCTGTGCATTCAGAGCAGGCAGTAGAAAGTGAGCATTTAGAATATATACAACGCACAAGATATCATCATGCTCATCTTTCTTTCTTTTTTTTTTTTTTGATCTGATCAGACACTAGAATGATGCTTTTATGTCATGTAGTTGCAAGATGGCAAAACATTTATTTTAAAGTTATGAGATGTGCTGATGACAAAAAAATCATGAATAAATATAGATTTTACTAATATGCAGTTGTCTCAGATACTTATGGTCAAAAGTTCAGTTTAAAGGTTCTAATTCTAATTTCATGATTTACATTCATCAACCGTTTGTCCTCATTCATAACCTTATCCATCAATTTTTACACTGATTACAATATCCAGTGTTAAACGGTCTTTCTGCCCTATGTCCTAGAATGAACTGTTTTTCATAAGTTTTGTCATAATCGATTGTCTGTTTCCTGTTCATCTTTGTAAGAAGTTATTTTATTTTCTCTGTCTGGGAAACAGTAGGTTGTCTAGCAGTTGGCATTCTGTTTCCTACAACACTGCATTTATCTGCTTCTGTATTCTGTCATTGTCATATTTGGGTGTTGTTGTCCTCCTCTACACTTTGCTTTTATTCCTTTGTATTTTTCTTGTTTGCTGTTCCTACATGTTATGTATGTGAACAAACAACAAAGTTCATGTTGCTTCAATGACATCCCTATTCTGAAATGTGCAATTTGAGTCCTCCTTCTCATTGCTCTTAAGAGGGGGAGGTAATGGTAAAATGTATTTGGATATCCTGATGTTAAGTAAACAAACTCACAAACATCCTCTCTTTCCCAGAAGGCTTAGAGGAAGTTGATGTTAAGATGATGAGTCAGCATTCCGGTATTGATTTGTTAGATGGGCGACTAATTACTGGAACCTTTTTAAAATGGGGAAAGACAAGGTTCGCTTGCAAGCTGCATAAAGAGGCATGTTTGATGGAAGGATGGAAGGACTAAAGAGACTCTGAGTGCCTTATTAATTCCACTGGGGGGAAAAGATGGAAATGCAGACTTGTAATGCACACTGTAAGTTCACCAGATACTAACATTAAAAGGTTATTTTTAAAAGGAATTAATGCTTTTGTTCAGCAGAGACGCGTTAAATTGAACACATATCAGTAAAAAGTGCAAGAGGCTTTCTTTTCTAGGTTATTTACACTCTTTGGGTCTTTTCTTTACACTATTTCATAATGTTTCCTATCACGCGGCGCGGTGGCGCAGTGGGTAGCGCTGTCGCCTCACAGCCAGAAAGTCACTGGTTCGAGCCTCGGCTGGGTCACTTAGCATATCGTGTGGAGTTTGCATGTTCTCCCTGTGTTTGCATGGGTTTCCTCCGGGTGCTCCGGTTCCCCCCACAGTCTAAAGACATGCGCTATAGGTGAATTGGGTAAGCTAAATTGTCCGTATGTGTGTGAATGAGAGTGTGTGGGTGTTTCCCATTGATGGGTTGCAACTGGAAGGTCATCCGCTGTGTAAAACATATGCTGGATAAGTTGGTGGTTCATTCCGCTGTGGTGACCCCTGATTAATAAAGAGACTAAGCTGAAAAGAAAATGAATTAATGAATGTTTCAGACCCAAATAAATTAACCTTGCTTTCATCACTCAAGTGAACAGTTCTCTGTCCACACAATATTCTTCTCATCAAGGGTTATTATCAACTTAACATTTCATTTATTTTGCTGATGACTACAGAGCTTTCAGTCCAAATTCTCTTAAATATTCAGACAATGTCCTTCATGGAGGACCAGAATTTTGAGGGGACTTTGATATTGAATGATATTGTAAAGATCAAGTATTTAAAATTGTGAAAATACCAATTCACCATTTTGCAAAGTTAGGCTGTCAGTTAAATGCAACCCAGGCTCATTGGAAATATGTGCCTCAACATACATTTTTGCAAAATATTAAATACATTCCTTTGGGTCCATTTTGTGGCATGTTTCAGAAGATAAATCCATTAGAGGGTGCTGTCTACACTTTTGTGAATCTGAAATATGTTACTCATGGTGTGTTTTGTTGTATGTTTCAGATACATGTCTGATATACATACTTTTTACTTGTTAACATCCACGAGAAAGCAGGTCTTGTCAGATTACCTAGATCAGGAATTCCCAAACTTGGT
>CAIGQW010052710.1:459106-470680 GCA_903798125.1 Danio choprae
AAACATCCATACATACCCATTCACACTCATACATACAGACAATTTAGCTTACCCAATTCACCTATACTGCATGTCTTTGGACTTGTGGGGGAAACCGGAGCACCCGAAGGAAACCCACGCAAACACGGAGAGAACATGCAAACTCCACACAGAAACGCCAACTGACCCAGCCGGGGCTCGAACCAGCGACCTTCTTGCTGTGAGGCGATTGTGCTACCCATACTTATACTATATATATATAAGCAACATTGAGCCATAAAACCTAGTCATGTTTGCATAATAAATTAAGTTGTAATGTCTACATGGCTGGACATCCTAGCAGAGTGCCATCAATAGATTGTTTTCACTGTTTACATTGTTGTTGTTTTGTTTGTGACTCAAGTCATGTAGTGCTAAGTGCATCATACTGTTTATATGTCAAGTGAGTGGTTGTTGAGTAATTGTGTTTTGTGTGGGATGTTAAATGTCACACACACTGAGTCTTCAACTGGAGTTCAGCCTCTCTGTATATTTTGCAGGCTATATTTTAAGTCATTAAATATCACATTTGAAATATAATTTTTTTAATGTGTGCATTAAATTTTAATTAAAAGACAATTGAGACATAATGTAACAAACTATGTTTTATATAGTATTTTATGTCTACTTTAAATTAATACTTTATATCTGTTGCTGTACAATAACATTTAATAAAATAAAAAAATCTAACTTCAAGAAAAAAAACTCTTTTCTTTTTTTCTGCTGATAAAATGGTCAAGGGTCATTTTTGACATGTAAGTCAGCAAGAGGGTTAAGTTTGATACAAGCTAAAACTAGATAACCAGTTTATTTGCTTGTCTGTGCTGCACAGCTGGATTTTTCCTGTTTATTGCCCATTCTTGAACAAGCATGTCACAAACCAGTAACATGTTTCTGGAGTTGAGAATGACATGATGATGTAATCCTGCTATGCGTTTACTTACTAAAACCAGTATGAAAACATTCCATACCCCAGTATTTCAGCAAGCGGTTTTACACTTCTGTGTTTCATCTTAATGTGCAGGGTTCAAATTAGTTTTTTTTCTCTCATTGGCCAATTTTATTAATATATTTCTACTAATAATAAACAGCCAATATCTTAATAATAGGTAGGTAATAGGCCCCTAGTTAATAGTGAGAATTGATCACTATACTAAAGTGTTACCAAATTCAAAAATCTCTGAATCACATATTTTTAACAGTCATTTTTTGCATATACAAAATTATCTGTACTTTTACTATCATTTATTTTGTTGTAAATTCCAAACATAGCTAAAAAATAAACATAATGATAATACTAAAATGAATGTTTAATGCTAAACATGTTGAAGGTTAGCAGACAGGCTGTCAGTTTATAAAATGACCAGCTGTTTCTTTACAAAATCGATGTATTGAACTCTCCTCTGTTGACACTTTATTGTACCCAGTATATATGAAAGTAACACGTTTTCCTGTGCTTAGCAATACAGAGGTAAGGGTGTTTTTTACACAAAAGTATTGGACATGCATCATTTATTGGGATGTGGTGGAAAAAGTGGCCTCTTCCAAATCGTCTGCTGCATGGGACTATGGCTAAATAGAATAGGAATTACTGTGTATTTGACATCTCAATGGTGCAATTATCACACACTGGGCACATCATTCTGTTCTCATGTATAAAGTGGCAGTCCAATAAAATTAATTTAATCACCATACAGGCAAAAGTTAACAAAGGGTGTTAAACATGCTATATTATGTTTGGGTTTTAACACTGGAACTACCAGAATTCCATAGGAATGGCCATAGGGGTCATTCTGACAGTTCATATAAGAACTTTTCTTTTCTTGTATTTTCTTGTCATATTTACATTCAAAACTTCTATAGAGATTTTAGAATTGTAATCTAAACTTAGATTAACATTTTATAATTAAGCTTTGAATGTCTGTTATCATGTTTTATGAAGTCCTTACCTTAAAAAATATGGTCTTTTTTAATATAAAATATAATTGCGAACAAGTTACTTCCCGTGAAGGTGCGTACCTCACGTTGTCCGGCAATGTGGAGAGCAAAATTTCACTGCAACAAAATGATATTTTTAAAGACAAGGTAGAAATACACTCTTTTTTGGCATTATAATAAATAACTATGTTATAATTAAATATTCATACTTTTACATCAGCATATCACTTTAGTTGGTTCTTTTTGAACACTTTGTTTACTATAAGTTATATTGCAACTATGTGCCTACTAATTGTCTTTAGATTATTGCATGTTTGCTTAATACCTGCCGATACTGCTACACCGACAGACATTCAACTGACTGTAAGAAACTTTAGTACATCAACTTAGACTAACTCTAACCCTAACATTCCAGTCTAGTAATACTCTAATGAGAAGTTGCAATGTAACTTTTAATCAACAAAATGTATTAAAGGGAACATCAAAATAAAGTGATATCAAAGTCAGTACTATGGTTATATGGGTTTTATTTAGTCAAAATGCCTGCCTTGGTATTTCTAGTGTTATATGTGGCAATTCACTCCATTGTGCATCCAACCTTTATGCTCAGATTTGATGTTTGAGGCTCTCTTTGGATGACGGTTCTGATAACAATTACATTCAAAGTGATGGAACAAGTTGGCTAGTGTTGACGGGTGTTAATTTCAAACCCTGGAAATGGGGATTATTGTAGCAGTAATCTGTACTTTTTGGGATAAATTAAAAATCAAATGTCTTGATTCAGTCTCTTTTTTTTCTCTCTGACTAAAAAACAGAATTTTTAGGCCATAGTTGAACACAGTTGACATTTTTAGATCAAAGGTAAAGAAAGAAAATAAGGTTACATGGTATTATGATCACAGTTTACAACAAGGTTTCATTAGTTAATGTTAGTTAATGTAATTCCTAACATTAACTAACAATGAACAACACTTGTACAGCATTAATCATAGTTCAGTATTTACTACTGTATGTTAACATGAACTAACCATCACATTTATTTTCATTAATTAATTTAAAAAAAACAAGAATACATACATTAATATATGTATTGTTAATTGTTTATTCATGTTAGTAAATACATCAACTAACATTAACCAATAGGACCTTATTGTAAAGTGTTACCGGTTGTTACGTTTGATCCAGGGGAAAAGGTGAGAAGCAGATCTATGTGCAGAAAGTGTTAAAAATAATAGAAGAACAAAACAAAGGGCAAGGAAACAAACGAGCAAAAAAGAGGACTATAACTCACAGAGAACAACATACCACATTCAAGGTTAATGAACATCAGCTGTGATTTGCTGAGGATTATGAGTAATGTAGTCCAGTTGTGTAGTCCCTCTAGTGTGTCTGGTGGGCACTCTAGCTGGTGACCATGACACCGGTATGATTTTTAGTTTTTTATTCAATATTTTAAAGGTACACAGTATTAAATGTAGCTTCTGCTTTGTGTCATTTTTCTCAAGCAGACAACATAAAGTGTGTCCTTTTTGCCATCAGATTATCCTTCCAGACAGAAGTGACTAAATCCTGAGGCATGACCCTGTCTGTAAACGAAGCAGCACATCATGTTATCGGTGAAAATGCCCTCAGCACAGCAGAAAGCCCGAATGTTTGAGGTGGGATAATTATGACTGTGCGTGACTCAGCAGATTGTGTCATGGTATGGGTTTAATAGGCTGGTTAACCGTCTTTGAAGCGGTGGAGTTTACTCCTGCAAGCGTGTTCCTGCGTGAGATGAGTCATAGTTCATTTAGAGTTAATGAGCAAAGCTGCTAGCCATGCTACTGTCTAGATGGAAGACCGTAGTAGAATAACAGTGTTAGTGTGCTGTATATACAGTATGCATACACATTCTTGTTTTATGGGTATTCTACATAGATATTACTGTTGTTAGATTATCATTCTATCTATAATATATATTTTATATATTATTTGTCATTTTCTGCAAATTCATTCATTCATTCATTTTCTTTTTTGGCTTAGTCCCTTTTTTAATCTTGGGTCGCCACAGTGGAATGAACCGCCAACTTATCCAGTATATGTTTTACCCTTCCAGCCACAACCCATTACTGGGAAACATCCATACACACTCATTCACACTCATACACTACGGACATTTTAGCTTACCCAATTCACCTATACTGCATGTCTTTGGACTTGTGGGGGAAACCGGAGCACCCGGAGGAAACCCGCGTGAACAGGGGGAGAACATGCAAACTCCACACAGAAATGCCAACTGACCCAGCCGAGGCTCGAACCAGCGACCTTCTTGCTGTGAGGTGACAGCGCTACCCACTGCGCTACCGCACCGTCCATGTTTGCATTATATTATTATTTATTAAATAATTTTTACAAAATTATTGTATTTTTATTTTACTGTTTAAATTTTTTTTTTTATAATGAAGGATAACGTCTTTCAAATTTCATATATTAGTGTTTAGAGTTTCATACATGTTTTTTCATACATGTTGCACAATATTTAAGGCCTGAAAACAATGAATATTTTATATATTATTTATCATGTTCTGCAAATAAAATCTCTAAATTATATTATTATTATTTTTATATAAAGCACAAATAAACATTTTACTAGAACCATGCCTATTAAAGGAAAAATCCAGAGAACCAACAATAAATCTGAAATGCTCTCTTACCTTTGTAGTTGCATAAAGGCAGATATATTGTCTTACTGTAATCAACAGAGTCTGCTTATGCCTGCCTCTCACCACAACAGCTTGAAGCCCCCCGTCAGTGGCTAGAGAACTGAAATCATGATTGGTAAAGGACTCTTGTGTGATTGGGTGTCAGGCTGATGAACAGCCTTGGGGAATTACAGCCGTTTTATGTCCGCCGTCCGCAACCAAATCAGTTTCCGCAAATCTGACAAATATTGCCATGCCAGATGTTTCCAATGTCCCCTCCACACATGGCGCCAGTGTGCATCACCATTAGATGAAGTGAGTCCAGCATCTGTGGCCATTATGAGCATGAAGGATCACCCAGTCATGGACTTTTAGTCACACGGCTTTAATTGGTCACCCCTGTTTTTGTCTTGTGCAAGTCTGTGAAAGGATAGATTGAGATTAATTGGTGTATAATTAACATGATGGGTGGGATGTGTGAGCGGAATATTATATCGTAGTAGAAGCAATTGTATGTCAAATTCAGAGTGTGTATGTATGTATGTATGTATGTATGTATGTGGATTGATTGATTGATTGATTGGTTGATTGATTGGTTGGTTGGTTGGTTGGTTCATACAGTACAATACAGTACAGTAAAGTAAAATACATACATGCATAAATACATACATACATACATGCATCCTGAAATATGTTTAGTAAATTAAATGGTTATGCCTTTTTTAAATATCCAGCTAATAAAATATTTTACAAATGTAAGATTATACTTTCCTTTCATTACTTTAGAGTGGTGGATGGAAAGCAAAATACGTTTATTCATGCAAATGAGTAAATGATAAATCTGTCATTAGAATAAATTACTATAATGTTCTTTAATTAACTTTTTTCCCAGTTAAAATTGCACAAACTTCAAACATTAACTTTTTATTTAAAGTCTATGGTATTTATATTAGCTTTTACATCAACTTAGTAAGTTATTCTATTTATACTATTTGTCATA
Organism: Danio choprae; assembly: GCA_903798125.1. Lineage (NCBI taxonomy): Eukaryota > Metazoa > Chordata > Actinopteri > Cypriniformes > Danionidae > Danio > Danio choprae. The sequence goes on from CAIGQW010052710.1 coordinate 464,747, forward strand.
TATATAAAAAACGAAATAATAATAATAATAATAATAATAATAATAATAATAATAATAATAATAATAATAATAATAGTAATAATAATAATAATAGTAGTAGTTGATTATATTTTTCTTTGTCTTTACTTTAGTTGCTCTTATTGTTTTGTTATATTTATCGATTTAGCTTTTTGTTAAATAATAATAATAATAATAATAATGGCAACATAGTGGCTCATGGGTTAGCACCACCACCTCACAGCAAGAACGTCGCTGCTTCGTGTCCCGGCTGAGTCATTTGGCATTTCTGTGTGGAGTTCTCTCCGTGTTCGCGTGGGCAACTAGACATGCGTTATAGGTGAATTGAATAAACTAATTTGGCCATAGAGTATCTGTGTGCATGTGACAGCTTATGGGTGTTTCTCAGTACTGGGTTGCAGCTGGAAGGGCATTTGCTGTGTAAAACACATGCTGGATAAGTTGGTGGTTATTTCGGCTGTGGCGACCCCTGGTGAATAAAGGGACTAAGCCGAAGGAAAATTAATGAATGAATAATATTATTTATATTAGATAAAGTAAATATATAATTATTAAAAGGATTGTTATTGTTGATGCTTCATGTGTGTTATACTGTAAATCATCGAACTACCAACCCTAATGAAACATTCCAGGGGGAAAAAATCTACTTCTGAGACCTAACTTAATGAATTAAGAACTATTTTGATCATTCAAATGTGAAAATCTTGATGACCAACACAGAGTCATCAGTGATTAAAATTACATCTAATTGGTGTAAAAGTCTGCAAGGATGTTCAACTACATGAATTCTCCTAGAAACTCATAAAGAGATTGGTCTTTCAAATCCTGACGTGTTCTCCCAGCGAGTGCTGTACCCACTGTCAGTGGTTTTGTGAGTTTTTGATACATCATCAGCGAGACTTAAAGACTAGGAGAATGAATTTAGCTAGTGATTTGTGTGGCCCCTCAAAATCTCAGCCGGATGGTGAATTAGCTGTCATCAAGTGTAGCTGACTGTGAAGAAACACACACATACATACCCATACATACGCTCCACACTCAGCGATAACAAATCATTTTAAACCCGGTATTATGACTATTACTTTTCCCCCATTTCTTGGCGGTCTGTCTACAATCTTAAGCCGTTTTCCTCTCCCCTTCCACACTTTTCTCCACACCCCATCCCACAGGAGCCTCTCAGACAGCTTTTCACCTCTGGGGAAAGCAAAGACTTGACTGACTGCTCTCACTTGCTGTTTGAAGGCACAATAAACGCCTTAACTCAGACTCTCCAAGCAGTTCTACATTAGTTTCTACATTACCAAATAGTTATGCTAAGAAATAGTGTGGGAGTTATTTAAAAAATGTACATTACATGCAGATTGATGTTATCATGATTCTGGAGTATACCTTATTTCACGGCTCTCTGGAATATTTGATTCAAATTGGTCAATCACAGCATTCCAAGGGTATGTTATTCCCAGATAACAACTGTTGAAACTAATAACACAGGCTCATCTGGGTATCATTGGTGAATATTTCACATCCATATCTATATGCTTATCTTCCATGCAGCTGTTCTTGACCATTGGCACCATCTTGTGACTAAATAATAAGTTGGTTAACGTAGGCTGCATTCAGAAATTTTTGAGTCTGTCAGCTTTGTTTAATTAAAGAGTTAATAAATTACTACATCTCGGATTTGTGGCAAGTAGCCAGTAATAATTTTGCTTCAGGATGCTGATAAGCCATTCTTAAAAAAATACTGATACACCAATTAAGATACCCATGAAAAATTGTCACAAAAAATATATAAATATATCCCCAAGGATTTTTATATGCTGTTGTGTGCCAGGTTTCCTGATAAGGATGTATCTTGGCTTATATGTTGTCGTATCCTCAACATTTAGCCCTATAATTGCCAAGTCATGTGGATTAAAAAACAAGACAAGCCACAACAAGACATAATAAATAAATAAATAAATAAATAAATAAATAAATAAATAAATAAATAAAAACTTCAGGTTAAAGAACAAAGGTTTATGCATACAAAATGCCCAATACATGAATGGTTTAATTGCAAGTCATTGACAGATTGTTTTGAGCTAAAATATATTCTTTCCTGCTTCTTTATAATTTGTTTTTGTTGTTTTAATTTAAACGTGTATTTCAGCTTTTGGTTGTTTTATGTTCTTTTTAATTATTTAAATTAAATTATAAATGCATCACAAAAGAGATAATAATAATAAACTACAGTCAACACCTTTAAATATAATAACACTGCACGTATATAAAGTTACTAATCTGCTGATTGTCCTGCATGTACCTTTGTAATTTGACTTCTTGCGACGCCCATAGGGTTTTAATGATTTCTCCAGAACATATCTATGAGAATTTTAAAGTGCTACTTAAACATACAGAGCGGCACGGCGGCTCAGTGGTTAGCACTGTTTCCTCACAGCAAGAAGGTTGACTTACTTAAACATGCTTACAATGCTTATGGGAAACAGATTGTATGGGTAACATTTTACTTGAAGGGGTGTTTATAAGTGATGAAACCTTTATAATCATGACAGGACATTACTCTGTCAAATTATTTTTTAAAGGCGTCATTAATATTTTATGACATTTTAATGACAAATTCAGCTTGTACCACTGTAGTTAAAGTAAAAAAAAGCATAATAATAATAATAATAATAATAATAATAATAATAATGTATATAATGTTGCTGTTATAAAATTCATGACACATTTAAAATGGTTTCATGGCATTCAAGTTTTGTTGTCTTGGTAATGTCAAATTGTCATGACAGAGAAAAACAGCTGATGTATTTGTTTATGTCAAGTTGTCATAGTAAACAATGTCATCTTTGCATTTAGATTATTATAACTGAGCGAATGACGCTTAATGACAGTTGTTATAAGCATGCATAAAATCTCATTCACATTCATGATGTGCCATGTCATTATCTTATTATAATGTGATTATAGAGGTTTAATTACAGTCTTATGAACACCTCTTCAAGTAAAATGTTATCTGTTGATGCACTTCCAATTTAAAGGAATGTTGAGTAGGGGACAGTGCTTTAAACGGTAACTAACTAACTAACTAACTAACTGTACGAGATGGAATTAATATGCAGCTGCTATAGGTTGACGTCAACAGAAGAACCACCGCTCCAAATGTGCAAGCAAATGTTCAGACTTTTATTGAAGATTATCAAAACATTTTTTTTTCAGTGGATTAATTTGCACAAATGAATTAATCACCTTAAGAATAACAATGTGAGCTAGCAAAATAAACTGTACATTTAGATTTAAAGCGGACTTTAATGTCTGCTGTCACTTAAAGAAATTTCTTTCACAACTGTTTAATTTCACTTTAGACACGACAGACTGTTTTTAGTCTGTATTTAGGGAGTTTTGAAGACAGTTCACATGTATTTACCCTATCTGTTGGAGCGCAAGGACATGTAGAGTGCTCAGTGTGCAGAGAAAGAGAGAACGAGCACTGAGTTTTCTATCGCTTCACGTGCTGTATCTTTCAACTGATGAAACCTGAAACGTGCATTTGGAGCATAAACTGTGAAATGAGCCACTGAAAACTCTGGATAAATTAACAAAATGAAACTGCGGGACATACTAGACTGGTGGGTTGTAACCGCATTATAAATGCTTCAACTGGCCTGAATGAGAGTGTGTCTGATCACCTTTTTAGCTCGGTGATTCCACTTTATATGTGCATAACTGCATGTGTGATTTGTGCCATATGTGCACAAGTGTATGCATTAATGCATGTGTATGCATTCACACAGTGAGTTGTGCATCTGTATGGACTCATTTCCATATTGCTCCCACTGTCATAAAGTCATGCAAGAACGACATCAGTGGTTCTCTGTGTGCTGGATGAGTTGAGCGTCTATAAAGAAGCTGATTAGAAATGTCATTATTTGCTGTGTTGTGTTTGAAAAACACTTTCTGTATTTTTTTGTTAAAGATATAAATCCCATTACTGTTAAATGCTTGATAGTGATTGAACAATCTAAAGTGAGTAGCTATTTTTAGGGAAATGCACAGGGAAATTATTTCCAGGCAGGTCTTGACCGCATTGCAGTTCTATATCACCACGGTGAATACTTTCAGTTATTTCACAGCCTACAACTATCAGAAAGTCACATCAAAACAAAAGGCTTTGGATGAGATGTGTACGAAATTTGTCCTACACACAGGAGCAGTTTGAGGACAAAAGCCTGACAAATGTCTTGAAAACATCTGAACAGTGTCTTTGGGTGTGGAACTCGTAGAATAAGTAGAATAATTCATTCAGGTCTGTTGAAGTTTTAGCAAATAATGCACATTTTAGGTGTAACAGCCACTGCTTTATAGAGATATATATATTTCCGCAGATGCCATAAACACTTTCCAAATTATGTTAATAGTTAAAGCAGCAAGCAAATGTATAAGGAACAAGTACAGTGTGCTGAAATACAAACACCATATCCTAAACAATACAGACAGCAAGCATCAAAATAGTAGATAAGCAGGTTTTCCCAAAACCACCATTAGTCAAATAAGGTCACAAGTGTCTTCACCAGCATAATTCAATAATTCAGTGTTTCCTGAATCCATTGTTCAAATTAACATCCATGAGCAACATCACAATTTTTTATGTGGTTTAAAATACATCAATAGAGAATAATTTTCATTATTGACTTAAAAGGGTGATGATTTGCTATTGACATTGGTGAGAACCTATCAATCTAACACTCACCTATTCAACCCTCTTGTTTAGTGTGAGGGTTTATGTGAATTATCACTAAGTGCCACATCTAGACACATTTTTTGCATGTGTTTGACCATTTATAAGCACATCTTAGGCTAAAAGATAACTTTACATATCCAGATATTCTGCCTTATCCCGTCGAATACAAAGAACAGCACACGTTCTCTTTTGTGCTTGTGAAAACATGAATAAATCGAATACACTTTAATAAATTAAGCACGTCCCATGCTGCAAAAGTCACGTTACATGACTTTACTGAAATCTGGCTTTGCAGAGGAATGAATGTGCACAGCTGGAAAGAAGGAGGGGATTGTGACACAATAACCCTTTTATGTTGATTGTTAATCAATGGAGGCCAATATTGAAACCGAATTTTGGATATTAGCATAGACCTAAGTGCTATTATTGACTTATTCAATAGTGAACTTTAAGTGACTTTTCTTTGAAAGGTAGCTCCTTATGTTCACTTTTCGCTACCCTTCTCACTTGCTATTGACACCATGTGCCACCCACGACGCTCCTGAGTTTTGCACAGTAAGCCCAAGACTGGAATTTTTCCTTGAATTTTTTGTGTTGCTAGCATTCAGACGTAGCTTCAGCATCTCACAATATAATACAGCCAATCACACTGTCCATATGTGTTAGGGGGAAGTAGGAGTGAGGTAGAGAATGGGATTTATCACTGCACATCTAGGTTAATGAGAGTTAAAAGAGCACCCCTGTAATCCTGGGTTCATACTTGGTTCATACAGTATGTCAGGCCACACTGTTGTCAAGACATTTCAGCAATTGTAATTGTCATAAGATAAGCTAAACAATCTATCAAACAAGTAAGTAAGAATTTATTTATTTTTAAGGTAACTAATTGCAAATAATTTATATGTGCTGAATTTAAACAGGCGGTTCATTCCGCTGTGGCGACCCCAGATTAATAAAGAGACTAAGCCGAAAAGAAAATGAATGGATGAATGAATGAAGGAATTTAAACAAACAAATTAAATTTAGTAATGTTCAACTTAATTTGTGTGTTTAAATTCAGCCCATATAAATTGTTTGCAAATAGTAAATCCAATGAATCATTTTTTTTCATAATTCTTTCAGTGTAAGCAAGCAAACTGGCAAGCAGTCGAGTAAATAAATACATTGATATATAT
>CAIGQW010052710.1:470780-487566 GCA_903798125.1 Danio choprae
ATATATATACATACACATACATACATACATACATACATACCTTTGCCTGATGCTGTATTTGGTGTAATTGTGTCCAATAATAATACACTATTAGTAGTGTTTTGGTTTACCATTTCAAGTCCAATAAAAATTCTAGGGCCTAAAGCAAAACAGCTAAGAACCACTTTTTTCTCCTCCTCTTGTTCTCCCACTAAGCACTTAAATTTGAGTAATAGTGCCTGTTGGAGCAGATCTGTGCTGCACTGAGTGGTGACCTACACAAAAGTTTGGCTTGGCATGGTGTCAGTCCCTGTGGGCACGTCCTCCCTCCACGGCAGCTTCACTCCTGGGCTTCACATTAACACTAACACTGAGAATGTGCCCCCGCCATGGAAGAGCAAACTGACAATGCTAGCATGAAGTGGAGATGGGGTGAAGTTATGAGCCAATTATATTGTGCTTTAACACGTCCATCTAGAGCCATTTTACTCTGCAGTAAACTGACACTGCGTTAAATGCCACACAGAGTTGACAAATGCTTCACAGTCTTTACAATGTAGGGGAAATCATGTAGTGCACACTTGAATGTTGATTACTGATTATTGTTTCAGTCAGTTCCCCCTTTTTTAATTATATGAGAACTAATTCTCATTTTCTACGAAAGGTTTTAGCATTTACACATCACATTAATGTTTTATTCTGCATGAGCATATTTCCCTTAAAAGGTTAGTTCACCCAAAAATGAAAAGTATGTTATTAATTACTCGCCTTCGTGTTGTTACAATCCCCTGAGACCTTTGTTCATTTTCAGAACACAAATTAAGATATTTTAGATTAAATCTGACAGCAGCAGTCTCGAAATGTTTAAAGTACAGAAAAGGAAGCAACAGAATTTGTTAAACACTCCATTTATTTTAGTGGATCAACTGTAATCATATCAAACTCCAGGAACAGAAAAAAAGGGGAACAAAGAAATAAAGACTGTAAAAATAACTTTGTTCGCCAATGTCTTCTCTTTGGTCAGGGTGCATGTTTATTACAGGCAGTATGACGCATTGCCCTTAGTCGTTGGCTAACAAAGTTGCTTTTATTATTATTTATTTTATTTTATTTATCTTTGCTCACTAAAGTGTTCTTGGAACTTTAACCACTGAATTCACATGGAATGTTTTGACAAAGTTTTTTCTACCTTTTCTGGACTTTGAATAGGCTCTTGGATTTCATATAAAATACAATCTGTGCTCTGAAGATGAATGATTGGAATGAGGATGAGTAACAAAACATACATTTATGAGTGAACAAACCTTATAATCTCTTCCCAGACTTGAACTTAACCACTACAACAACTACCTCACTATTAATAAGCAGTGAACAAGCAGGTTATTGAGCCAAAAGTTAAAAGTTAGTTAATAGTGATTGTGTGTTCCCTATACTAAAGAGCTTTTTTCCTAACATGGTTACTTGTAGCAGAAAATGAGCTGTGACGTGTACACAGACAATCTCAATGAATAGTGTTTTTACATATACACTTTCCAAATGACAAAAATGTAAACAATGAGAAAATTATTTAAAGTGTTAGATCAAACCGAAATAAAAATTCTGTCATCGTTTACTCACCTTTGTGTCATTCTACTCAAACTACTTGCTAAAATACTAAAAATGCTCCTCAGAAGGGCTAGGCGAAGGCATTTTTTTCATACATATTGAAACCAGTTCTGTTATCAGTATTAAATCTCCAGCATGTTCTTTCATATGAAGCAGAATTTTTTACACAAACCTATAGTTCACTGACATGCTATACAGTATCACATTCAATATCTGATGATTTAATTGATAGTGAAAGACATGATAATCTTTCTGCGATAATGATAGATGGCTACAGTAAGTAGCCTCTCAGTGTAACGCCTGGCTGGCGGAAGATGACATAACGAGACTGAATACGGGATACATTAACAAACACGGATTTATTGAACACTTACGGGAACATATACTGGATGCGGGAAGACAGGCAGACACAGGAACAGATGACCACACGAATCAAAATACCGGACAACAATGGACACAGACGAAAGGGTAGAAATAGATGGGGGATGATTAGACTAATCACACACAACGGATGAACACAGGTGGAACAGATTGACACTGATGGTGGCGGGAAAGACAATTTCAAAGAAATCACATGACGAAAACAAAGGAGGACACGGACGAACACTGACACTCAGTAAACTATGGTTGTGTTGCTACCACATTAAATTAATTAAATATTCTGTTTATTAACCAACCGCTATAGGAATGTCTGGGTTTCTACTTTGTGTTTCACACCAGAGCGCTCTATAGCCATTGAAGGAGATTTAATACTGATCAAACAACCATGCTTCGCTGACAAGATGTGCATGACAACCGCAAATTTTGTAAATCACGATTTTATTTTCATTTCCTGTTTCAATTTTATTTTCATTTATCAGTCCTAAAATGATCATTCATAAGCATTCTAGGACAAAATAAAATAATATAAATAAAAATATTCTGTATATACCAATTTTGTTTTCAAAGAAGGATACAACCTTTCTTACTTCAGCTTTGTAGGATTTAGGATGCAGCTATTTATAGGATTAAAAAAAGCTGTGTGGAAATGCATGTGATGTGAAATGCATATTGCTGCAGCCTGTCAAACACGATACGTTCTAAGATTCAAAGGATGCTGTGTGAATATATGGCAAAGCTTAATCATCCACATCTGTTCCTAGCACAGGAAGATTTTTCTAGAGTCTATTTTTTTTTCACTCTAGGAATGTATAATAGAACATGGCATGGCTTTAACAAACAGCGGTGTACTTCACAGAGGGTGACTATGAGATGCAGAACTGGGAGGGTCTGGTGAAAACACTCTTTGGCAGCTTGTCTAAATGGAAATGCTGGCTATAAGGCTTCTGTGGGTAATGGTATGGAAGAGAAGTGGAGTAGTTGGTTACTCATTGTTTACTTTATAGAAATGACTTTGGTCTTGCAGTTTAAGTTGTGAGAGATGTCTGATGTCAGAGAAACTAAAGGGTCTATGCCTCCATTGCCAGATTTGTGTTGCTTGCATTGCCATAAACAGTGCAAAAACAGTCCTGTCCCAGTCACTTTTGGTTTCTGTCACCCTCTGGCCGACTCTTTATTCAGAGTTGTCTGCAAGAATTTAAGCTTGTGCGTCAATGCTTCAAATGAAATTCTCGCCTGGTGTACGTGCTTTGTATGTGCATATATACGTGTATATATTTTAAGATGCTTTGGTAAAGTTTTATTTTACCTCATTTTATCTTGAGTATGAGCAGGGAAGCTGACTAGTGGAAAAAGCTTTATCTTCCTGAATATCACCATGGTGAATGTGGAAAAAGTTAATCAAAGATTCGCTCACTATATTGCGCATGATGGATGCTAAAATGTACAAAATTGTGAGCAAAGCTTACATTTCCATCTCCATGTTGTTGTATACAGGTAATCTAGACCAGTCTGTCATCTTCCAATAGTGTTCGGGTTATGTGATCGGAGCTTGCCGAATAAAGGAAGGATGAGCAATGACCCAAAAGAACCAATCAGGGAGCGAATGTTGGCAGCCATGCCAGTGTTTTTAGATGTCTCTGTTTTGCTCAGTCCACACTGACACAGAACACCAGTGTTTCCAAATGAATATGGCCTCTGCTGTGTTTTCAAAATTTTCATTTTTATGGGAGCATCAACTCTGGGGTATTGTGGATGGAAGGTGTAACCATATCAAAAGTTATGAGTTTTAAAAAATATAACACATCCAAGCTTTCCCAGTTATCTTGTCAACGAAGAATGAAACATGCGTGTCTTTTCACTCATCCTAGCAATCAAAGAGAACTTTAGCGTGCTGGTGGACATTTGTGGTGGAACTGGAACATCTATATTTGATAGTGATTAATTGTCAGTTTCTGATGAGCCTGTGAGAGTCTTTTGATGCCTTCCTTTTCTATTGTCAATAGAGGAGTTTAAATTCCAAATCCCACTCATCCACGTTTTCCTGGACAACTTTATCATGGTGGTGGTTTTTGTTGTGGCACTGGGTATATTTGGCATCTGTATTTAACAGCATTAATCACAGCTGGGATGGGATTCATGATGAGTCTGCAACAGTTTGTTGCTCCTTACCTGATTTTCCTATCTTCCTACTTATCACAGCAATCAAAGAGATCTTCAGCATTGTGGTGGCACTGGGAATTATCATTGTCCATGTTTGATGACCATTCAAAATACTTGGGTTCAAATTCCTGATGAGCCTGTCAAAAGGACAACTTTATCATGGTGGTGCATTTTATTGTGGCAGTGGGAATATTTGGCATCTGTATTTGACAGCCTTAATCACAGCTAGGATTCCTGGTGAGTCTGCAAGAGTTTGTTGTTATCATTGTCTATATTTGATGGCCATTCACAGTAGTTGGGTTTGAATTCCTGATATGCCTGTCTTATTACCTATAGTTATTGTCAATGGAGGAGTCAACAGAAATATCCCAACAAATGCATTCAGGGTTCCAGGACAAGTTTATAACATGATAGCACTGGGAATAGTTGACATTCATATTCGATGGCCATTCAACACAGGCAGGGTTGGATTTCTGATGAGACTGGACGTTTTTGTTTTTTTGCTACCTTCATGTTTTCTTTGTAGATGGAGGAGTCAGCAAATGTGTCTTTGAAGATGTTATGCTGTGGCTGCATAACACCATTCCTAAGAACATCATCTGACTGAATCTTCAGCTTTCCATCACAGCCAGCTGTTTCTTCCACTCATCAAATTAGTTCAGTCCACATGTACGTCCTAGGCAATAGCAGAGGTTTTATCGGCACCAGGCTTGGAATCTGTGCTTGCAAAGAGAAAAGACTTTACCATTTTTGTGATACTGGGCACACAGAGTCCATATCACTTCGTTTTGTCAATAGCTGGACAATGAATCAGCCTTTTGTTGTTCCTCTGCTTCTGAACCCCTGGCATTTCTTCATCCCACTTTACAGCTTCCAGTAGTCATTGTGTGCCCATGAGATGGAGATCTACATGATGTTTGTTTTTTGCGTTTATTGCTAACTAACATATAAATTAGCAGTAGCATTATATGGAATGGAGATGTGACATCCTTACTGCAAGAACAAGTTAAATTTACTCATCTCATGTGGTTTATGTTCTGAAATAATGTTGAGTTACAAAACAAATAAAATGTTATGGATTTATTATTGTTTCATTGTTATACATGAACTTAGTATGGTAACAACATTAATTAAACACACTTTGCATAATTACACACAACAGGAAACATCAAATCCTAAATTAAGCCTGTATTAAACATGTTGTTGACATAAAATTCAGTAACTATCAGTTAAATATTCTCTCTATATACAGTTATACGCTGTACATAATACAAACCCTGCCAGTGTTTTTTTTTTTGTTTTGTTTTTTTAACTTGCCTTTTTAAACAGCCTTTTTGATGATTTTCACCTACATTTGACAGCCCTGAAAATATTTTCTGCACTGAATATACAAGAACATTATACAGTATATCAAAATAAATAACTGAGCCTCTGCTTTTAAACAAACAAACAAACATACAAACAACAATTTCTGTCTTAATGTGTAAATGTTTTAGCACTGCTTGAATGCATTTAGGGTGGCACAGTGGGTAGCGCTGTTGCCTAATAGCAAGAAGGTCTCTGGTTCGAGCCTCGGCTGGGTCAGTTGGCATTTCTGTGTGGAGTTTGCATGTTCTCCCCATGTTTGCGTGGGTTTCCTCCGGGTGCTCCGGTTTCACCCCACAAGTCCAAAGACATGTGCAATCGGTCAATTGGGTAAGCTAAATTGGCAATAGTGTATGTGTGTGAATGAGTGTGTATGGGTGTTTCCCAGTGATGGATTGCAGCTGGAAGGGCATCCGCTGCGTAAAACATATGCTGGATAAGTTGGCGGTTCATTCCACTGTGGCGACCCCAGATTAATAAAGGGACTAAGCCGAAAAGAAAATGAATGAATGAATGCATTTAGTTATTTATCAGATTGTTCTGACAAAAATATATACTGTTTATAATTTTTTAAGGATTACCGGGGTAAGGTCTGTTCTATTAGGTATATTCACTAGACGTTTCTGTGTTTGTAAATGGATCTCTTTTACTAACGTCTTCATCCTGCTCAGATTCAAAACATGAGTGATCAGAGTCTATGTACATCATTGCCTACTTGTGCATCTGTATACCTCTTCATTTATTCATGTGATCTGATCTATATTTTTTCTCTTTTCGTCTTTGTCTCTTAACTATCTGACAATTGGCCTAAAAAGAGTTAAGATTTGATCATTTACCAGTGCTAAGTGAAATTGTTCTGGACAAAATGCAGTTATGTAGATTTCACGCAAGTGTAGGTTTGTCATGTGAATCTCACATGCTAACCAATAAAAACAACTTGATTCAAAACGTATTTGTTTAAGAAATTCTTCATACACTGTACTGCTGTGCTTTTGACAGTGAATACCTCATTTGGGGATGAAATAAACGTGTTGTATTTTGCTCTGTGTAGAGTAGCCTCTTTATTTGGAATTATTTTCTCTGGTGGTCCAGGAACTGATAATGTACCCTCCCATGCTGTGTCTGAAAAGTTTCTCAGTATAACATCTAGTTTTATAAAAGCATCACACAATCCCGCTGCCTCATTAGCTTTATTTGCATCTACATATTTATGTGCATTTTGGGATACTCCATTACACAATGTAAAAAAGATACACATACATTTTGAAAATGGACATTAAAAGTGCATGCACTGAATTCAACTGGATAATTTAGTTAGAAGACATAAGATATGGACATAAAAACAATGTAAATATATTTATAAATATATTTCCTCAATATACAACAAACTAGCAGACAGGTTTCATCACCCAAAATAACAAATACTGCACTGTTTCAGTTATTCTGAAACTCCCACGCCAAAGTATGTCATCATTTGATATGATTACCATCCAGAAATGTCTCACATGATTGTGTTACCGTATTTCAGACATCAGAACACATGATGACATGACAGCGCTTATTGCATTTTGGTTGTACACTCTGAGGCACAAATAATGTATTATATGCAAAAAAAGACTTCTATTGCATACATTTCCATATTTCTTAGTGATTTTTGGCACCAGCTTACTCGCTTACTTACTCGCTTACTTACACCAGCTTACTTGGCACTCGCCCTCAATTTGTTCCATACCTGTGTGAGCTTCTTTTTTGTCTATTGAGAGAAGATATTTTGAAGAATGTTAGAAATCTGTTGATTACTATAGTAGGAAAAACAAATACTGGGGCAGACAGTGGTTACAAGTTTGAGTAAATGATGACAAAACTTTCAGTTTTGGGTGAACTATCCCTTTAACTCACTGTATACTTTCACTGTATTTTTTTTCCCGCAAATATGCTGAATTGTTATGTTAAATGCACAACTTTGGATTAAAAACGTTTAACTTTGTTTATTCCTTATTTTCATATTTATTCATAAAGCTTTTAAATATGAAATATATTTAAAAAGTATAAATCAACATATTAATACATTGAATAATATAACAGACCTTTCTCTTTCTGTGTCTTTCTCTCTGCGTGTGTTCCTCTCTCAGATTAACCTGCAAAGGAGGATGCGGGTCACAGGAGTGATAACCCAAGGAGCCAAGCGTATCGGGAGCCCAGAATATGTTAAGTCATACAAAGTGGCCTACAGCGATGATGGAAAAACCTGGAGGACATACAAAGTCAAGGGCACAGATGAAGATATAGTGAGACATTTTCTTTTTTTCGTTTTTTTTAATTGCTAAAAAAACTCATCACTCACTTAGCATGTGCTTTTGTTTCCCTCACCGCTGTATGCAGAGGTTTTCAGGCAGAATTTTTAAGGGAATGATGAAAGCTACTGTAGCCTCATAGGACATATTGTCCATCATCTCAGATATTATCTTTTTAAAATTAAATATAATAATGACTTCGAGTTATTACTATTTTGAACATGTAAACCAGTCTTTTGCCGTTAGGAAAGTTTAGGCTAATATATTATTTTGTGATCATTTAAATGTTTGTATTTGAATCGCTTTCTAAATGTTTACATATTGAATTGTGGTTGGTGTTCTTTTTATTTTGCATGCTTGATTAAAACAAAATTAAAAAATATTTTCTCACTGTAATTATTCCTCATCCACATTATTCCTTCTGTGGAAAGCAAAATATATTTTGAAGATTTCTGGAAATTAAATAGCTTTGCTTCCCATTGAGTATATTGGAACTATCTTTGTAGTAGAATATTGTTATGACTATTATTAAGAAATGCAAATTTAGTCCAAATAACTCCACTTTGGTCCCTTTTACCTCAAACATTTTTTCATGCATGACTTGACTTCGGTGTTGGTAAATTTTGATTAAAGCGCAGTGTAATAAATTGGGGTGACTGTGATGGAGCAGCGTTGACCTTCTCTCATCTTTGTGAAATCTCCCCACGTTCTCCCTCTAGATCTTCCGAGGGAATATTGATAACAACACTCCATTTGCGAACTCATTCACCCCTCCAATCGAGGCTCAGTATGTGAGGATCTACCCGCAGGTGTGCAGGAGACACTGTACTCTCCGCATGGAGCTGCTGGGCTGTGAGCTCTCAGGTGAGTCGCCTAAATAGTCAGCATGCATCATTCTGAGTGCACGTCCAAAGGGGACTTCAGAGCTCTGTTATGCCTCTGAAACACTGTCCAGACAGTCAATAAAATGCAGCACAACAGGGCTGAAGTCAAGTCTCTTAGCCATTTTATGTGATTTATATGTTAATTGAATATTGAGGAAAATGGTATATCAGCATTTTTTAAGAAACATGTTTAAACAATTATTACTGGTAATAAATAAGTAATGATAATAATAAAAAAGAAGTCTCTGTACAATGTTCATATATTAAAACAATTTCATACATGGGATATATTTACAGTTTTAAATCACTAATATAGTAATTTAATACCATAAAATGTAACATTTAACTCTAATTTGCTTATCTTAAACTGCACTTAATTTTAGTTTAATTAAAGAACTTCAAATGTCCTGTTAGATCAGTTATGATTGTTATATTTATTGTTATATGCAGTATTAAGAGACACCAACAACTATCATTTTTTTAGCATTTTTGCAATTTGTTATTGTTAAAGTAGGATCTTTTTATAGTATTATAACATTGATTTTTATCATGTAAATATCAGCTGTCATGCAAATCATTTATTTTTTAATTTGTAAATTCAACTTTGCTGGAAAATGATGGCATGTAGTTGGTATATTAGTCCAAGACTGTAGTGTGTCACTCAGTTGTAACTAAATGTGTTATATATAAATATATTTAAAATGTATTTTATATAGCTTATTCATTACCTGGAGTGCATGTTTGAAGGTCCAGAAATGCTTGGCAGCATATCTAGGTTAAGAGTCATAAAAACACATTTTCATGATCAGTAGGAATTTAAGATTACAATTCTGAAGACAAGCAAAATGTTGCATAAATTAAACTAAACCTCTTTTATATTGGCTTTGTATTTGTTAAGCAGAGAGACATACAGTATAAGTTAATATACACTGTAAAAAGCTATTATTTGACTTTAAAAGAAAGTGAGTAAACCTGTTTCCTTTATAGTATTAAGTCAATACACTATGTGGAAAATGATAAAAAGTATGTTTAGTCAACTTAGTTTCAAATTGCAATCGGTTTACTCACTTTTTTAAGTAAAGTCAACTTGTCACTTTGGCGGTACGGTGGCTCAGTGGTTAGCATTGTCGCCTCACAGCAAGATGGTTGCTGGTTTAAGTCCCGGCTGGGCCAGTTGCCATTTCTGTGTGGAGTTTGCATGTTCTCCACGTGTTCGCGTGGGTTTCCTCCGGGTTCTCTGGTTTCCCCCACAGTCCAAAGACATGCGCTATAGGTGAATTAAATAAAGAAAATTGTGTGAATGTAAGGGCGTGCTCACACTAAGTACAGTTGCCTTGAACCGTGCCGAAGCACACTTATCCCCCCTCCTCTCTCCTCTGATGGCCTGCACCCACACTGAATTTTGCCTTCCAAACCTCTCGCTTAGCACAGTGGACATTGCTTTAGTTATATCATTTTGTATCTTTTTTAGATGTTTGGGATGCAGTGACATGCAGTCAAATATTTTGCAGAACAGATCCACAACTTTTGACGCTCATAAATTATCATAAAAGTCCTCATACTGCACATATTAGGAGGTTTGCTGAAGGTGTAGCTGACGTGCAGCGAGGGGCTTGTCTCTTTAATAAACTACGACAGTTCACGTCCATTGAAAATTTAAAAAAAAGATTAATAAATCCATATGAAACAGTCCCTTAAAAGTGATGTCGTGTCTTAGGTTTCGGGCTCAGGCGCATTTTGCACTCACACTACAAGCGCACTGTGCAAAAGCCCAACCAAACCTTTTCCAACTGGGCCAGGACCGGCCAACTGAACCCGGGCCCAACTCAGAGCACTCACAATTGTCAAACGAACCGGGAAATGCACCAGTGCATGGTTCGCATAGCATAGTGTGAGTGCACCCTACAAGTGTATGGGTGTTTCCCAGTACTGGGTTGCGGCTAGAAGGGTATCTGCTGCGTAAAACATTTGCTGAATAAGTTGGTGGTTAATTCCGCTGTGGCACCCCTGATTAATAAAGGGACTAAGCTAAAGGAAAATTAAATGAACTTGTCACTTTTAAAGGTAAGGATAGTTTACACAAAAGTCAAAATTAAGGCATTATTATCCATAACATTTTAAGTTTTAAAGTTTGAGATTTTTTGTTCTGTTGAACACAAAAAAAGATATTTTAAAGAAACATGTTACCATTAATACAAAATAGGAAAAATAAATACTAAAATGATGTATAGGCAACATGTTTACTCACTTTTTTAAGTAAGGTAACTAATTGCTTTTTACAGTGAGATAATGTATAAATAATGTATATGGTATGTTTATCGATTGTTGATAACCTTCATTATCTGCTAAAATATCCAGCATGGCTGGCCATGACGCAATAGCTAGCATAAGTTACATGGAGAAACCCATGTTTGTGTAATCTGGATTTTGGACTAATTTACACACCTTTGAATTGTTCAGGATGTTCAGAGCCAATGGGGATGAAGTCTGGCCACATCCAGGACTACCAGATCACGGCCTCCAGCATCTTCAGGACTCTTAACATGGACATGTTTACCTGGGAGCCTGGAAAAGCAAGATTGGATAAACAAGGGAAGGTCAACGCCTGGACATCTGGACACAGTGACCAGTCCCAGTGGCTACAGGTATGATTAATTAGTATGTGTTCAGATGCTTAGGGACTGCCTTTTTATCTGTTATTGACTTTGATTCTATAGAATAGCTGTGAATGATACCATTTGAAATGTGCGTTTTAATGAAAAGATGTTAGGAGCACAGCACAGAGGTGTACTTTAACAACATTCAGTGTTCAGATGATCCCTAACACAGAACTTTAACAAAGATCAAAGCTTCATCATGAGGTCACGGTTCCTGCTATTTAACTCACAGAACCAAAGTTTAAACAAAATCCCACTTATCCATTCTCCCTGGAGTGTTTCTTTTTATCTTTCACATTATCTTTTCATTCACAGTTCATTAAGGTGATAGCATCTCTCCATATTTAACCATTTTTCACTTTAAGTAGTCATTTGTTATCATTATATATACAGTATACTAGTAAACATCCACACTTGTGTTTGCATGTAAGTGTTGCTTTTTCTTTTTTATATTTTGATTGACAGCTCTGAATGCAATAGGTGGGGTTGTGTCATTTATCATGGACTGTGGTTCATGAGAGCAAGGGATATAATGAAATCTGAGTAAGTTTTTGCCTCATGAGGTGTTAAAAGTGATTAATATCCTAAGATTGCTGAATAAATGCTCCAGTGCAATCGCAGAAATTGAGCGAGCGTGAGACACAGTTGTGCACGTTTCAAACATCAGTTGCCATGGTGAACTGTGGCTTTCTGCAGTGCCCCAATGGAGCAATCAATACCAGTGGCATCGCAGAATGACTTTAGGCTTAATAGATTAATGGAATTAATCAAGCCTAATGACAAATTAAGTATTCTAATTAATCAAGACAATTGCAGTGCTGCACAGGCAAGAATCACCTTACAAACTGCAGTAACGTCAGAGACAACTTGACCCAACTGCGCACATCTCAAGGACCCGCCATAGAGATGTGCTGAATCACACAACATCAAAATCCCGAGCTTGTCAGAGTGTGTCAGCAGTGCAGGGGCTTTTAGATCCAACTTTAGGCCTTTTATTTGCTCGCAGCCATTTATTTGGATCTCTTGTCCTGGTATTTGCAATCTGTTTAACTGCACTGTAAAAAGTAATTTGTTACATGTCCTTAATAGAATTGTGTAAACTTATTGCCTCAATTAAGTAATATAAAACTGTCTTGCAATTATATTAAAAGTATTATTTACTTATGTTGAGTCTCATTTACTTAGACCAAGTAAGTTTTGTTCACTTAACCAAATCTGTAATCCTGAGTTTTACAATTGTATTTTTACAGAACCCTCAACAATACAAAAGCACAACAATGAAGACCAATTCATGTCTCACTATGTTAAGCCTGTGCAAAAACACAATAACACTTAGTTTTACATTTATTTTTCAGTCTGTGCTGGGAACTATAACTGTCTGCAAGGCTAGGTTAACTTATTTAGTTTAAAATCGCGTTAAACTTAAGTTAAGATTTTCCCTTTTCCCCATATC
This sequence comes from Danio choprae, assembly GCA_903798125.1. NCBI lineage: Eukaryota > Metazoa > Chordata > Actinopteri > Cypriniformes > Danionidae > Danio > Danio choprae. Next base: position 483,559 of record CAIGQW010052710.1, read on the forward strand.
ATGATGTATATGCAATTAACAGTGCTGAAATTTAAAAAAAATGGTCTTTTGGGAAACGATTGGATTGTTGGAAGATAGATGTTTCCACCAAAATGGAGGAAGATTGACAAATAGACAAAAAACAAGACACAAGGCACTGATATCCCTACACGTAAGGCATTCCATGTGACCAGAAGTGAATAAAAGTTATTTTGAGGGAGGAGGGACGGTTATGTTGTTTGATAAAAAGATTATGAAGGCAAATACATTTTTTACAAAATATTTATACTTATAAAAATATACTAATACAATCAAATTTCGAGTTCATGTAACTTGTTTCTATTAAGTGCAATAAACTTTCATTCAAACTTTAAGTCAAGGGAACTCATTTAATTTAATTAATTGCACTGCTTGATTTTACAGTGTGCATTGTTCAGTCAAGCAGTCATTTTACATGGTATGTGCTTGTGTCAGTTTAGAGTAGAGCAAGACTCTAAGCGAACAGTTCATTTGCCTACATTCATTTGCCTGGCTTAAAAACGGCACTAGAAAAATTGCTGCAAATAAAGTCTTATATTGCTGTGCAGTTTGTTTTAGTGAATTAAAATGCAGGCAGAAGTCAAACAGAGTCGCAAACAACATTATCTTTTACATCTGTCGCAAACTTTCCCTCCATTAACCAATCAAAAAACAAATCATGCTGCTTTTCCGGGGACGTCTGAGGTCAAACAAACCACTCACATTAAAATGTATATAAATCCCATTGACAGGTTTTGGAGCTGTTTGAACAAACCAATTACTCAAATACACTGCAAGTCAGCTTCTTTTCTCTTTTTTTGTCTGTTTGGACATACTCCACAGCTAGAAGGCCTTTTTTGAAGTTTCTGTTGATTGCTTCCAAACATGCTGAGTCGACCAACAGACAGCAAAGAGACGCCTATTCTCATCCTTTTACATCTGTCTAGCCTGCCCGAGTCTATCTCTGGCTTTTCTCCCCTCGAATTCTTGAAAAATTGCCTTTTCAACTGGTTTCTCTCCCTCCTCTTCTTGTGTAATGAATCGATTTAGTGTCCTCATTTGTGGTTTCCTGTGTCGTCTACACTACTCAAACAGAGATGTGACCTCAGTCCCACACTGAGATCTTTTAGCTTTCGTCAGGCAGGCATGAGAAAGAGCGCTTACATTCATTATGCATCTTAAACCCGCTCATTACAGACCGTATGCATGAACAGTTTGAGAAATCTCAGTAGTGGTTTTTCTTCACCAAAGATGAAGACTGGAATTCACAAGAAATTATATCTTAAGTCAGCGTTTCTTAAGCCAGGGTCCGTCTCAAATAGCCAGGAGGTCTGAGGAAAATTTCTGAATTGGGAACAAAAATCTTGTCAAAACCATGACAAGCAATATGATAGAGCGCAACCCAGAGTTTTCCAGCAGCCTGGGGTCTGCAAAGGTATTTCCCATCCATTTTCTCCACATATGTGAAACGTTTGATTAGCTTTTATTGAATTTGACTTGGCCTGTGTTGTTTATAATGAATTACAATCTGTTTTTGATTTATTATCTGTATGCATGTTTTCAGATTGTTATCATGTTCTGAATACAGGTACAAACTAAGGGATTTAAAAATGAAATGTGCATTTTTATATGGCCTACATCAACACAGTTAAATGGGGAACTATATAGTCTATAGGCTAAAGTTAGGCTACTTATATTTTTAGATTTTAATCTTGTTCTGTTACATGTACTTTTTTTTCCAATCCAGTTGTTGTTTATGACCAATATCATTATAATTTGTGTTTTAGGCCATTTAATATTTGTTGTCTACAATATATGGGCTGTGCTTTTTATGCCATGTAGGCCTGTTGTAGATTGAGATCTTTTCTGAAACATATAGAGGAAAAGTAAGCTTATTACCATGGAAACCAAACCTCCAAAACCTTGGTTATTTAAATGTTTGCTTTATTTTAAGGGAACATAATTACTGATAGTATCATTAGGCTTACTATATCCTGTGTGAAGTTTCATGAAATGAATGCCCACAGGCTATAAAGGTCTATCTTTTGTGCATAAAATTATTTCAAAGTCATCATAAATAGACTATAGATAATAATATAATTGGACACAGCACAATTCAATTCACACAGCAACACATTGAAATCAAATAGACTGAAAGTTTCTTACCTGCAGTGGTGGACAGTAAGTGAGTACATATTTTAAGTATCTGTACTTTATATGTGTATTTTTATTTTAAGAAACTTTTACTTTTTTTTTACTACATTCCAAAACAAAATATTGTGCTGTTTACTCCACTATATCTCCTAAATGAAGCTGAGTAAAAGGTTATTTGAAGGAGACGAAATAGTGACTTGGTCAGAGAGATATTCTGGTGTTTAATTTGTAAACAAGCTGAATTTTATAAGTTAACCTGATAAATCGGTTCACAAATTGCAGTGACAAATTAATTGTTGAATTGGACTGACTTATGAAGGAGTTAACGACTCACTGATTCAAATGTTTAGTTCAGAGAGAGTTTCCAGTAAATGATTCTCTAATTCAAACGATTTGTGCAGAGTGAGTCTTCAGTAAACAATTCGCCGATTTTACAAACTGACCTGAATGGGGTTCAGCGTGTGAATGTGGTTTCAAATGTTTTCAGTCGAATTGTCATGACTTATCAGTGTGGTTATTAGTGTATGACAAGTTTTGGTAATTCAACCAAGTTTTGGTAATTCAATTCATTAATCAGTAAGTACCTTTACTTTTATAATTTAAGTAAATTAAATCAAGTACTTTTGTACTTTGACTCAAGTAATATTGAAAAAGGAGGAGTATATACAGCTACTGGAGTAATATTTTATTAGCGGGTCTGTAATTTTATTTAATTGCCTGATTTGTGTCGTCCACCAATGTTTACCTACAGTGTTTTTTTTTTTGTGATAAATTCAAAATTGGAAAGGCTACAAAATATTAAAACCAATTCTCATAATGTTCATAAAAAAATAAATCTGGTTTTGCTAAAGATAATTGAATAGGCTATATGATTGTCTACGATTATTTGCGGATTGTTACCGCCATATCAAATTTTTTGAAAAGGCACATATTTTGATATTTTTGCACACAGAGTCACACTTTTCAGATATCAAGACACACCTGTGATGGCGGAAGGAAAACTTTGGTTGGTAACCAACTGTAGACACTCCAAATATATTTCTACAAGCCTTGAGCCAAAGTCAGAATTAATCACATTATAACATCTGATTGGAAGTAGGAACAAATCAAGGTACAAGATAAAGGTACAAGTTTATGTGCTTATGATTGACCATTCATAATCCTAATCAGATCTGCAATGATGCGACCGTATTGATTTAAGTGTTTGAACGTGTTTAGTTATTTATTCATGGTAGCCCAGCTATCAATCTCAAGATTGTATTAAGCAACCTCTCCTTTGTGCTCAATATAAAAGCATTTATAACCCTGCAATGGCCTGTTATCTGTCTGAAGCTCTTCACATTGTTAAGACCACATTTATCATTACCCTCTAGAGAGGTCTTTCCTTTGACTAGAAAGACTTTATACTAACAAAGATGTGGAAGCAGCATGACTTTTATATGTTAATTATAGCTTGAATGTGTCATTCCACAGACATATTGCAAAATAATTTATTTAATTTTAAGTCAAGTAGGAATATGTTAATGTCATGTTGGTTTTGTTAGAGGTCACTTATGTCTTTTGAATTCTTCTCTTTGTACTGCAGCCTTACAAGAATTTGACTTTGTATTTCATTTGGCCTGAGGTTGTTTCATATGATTTCTTACACACTCATTTCGTCAGAAGATTTGTGATAAAGCAGACATTATACTGTTTGCTAAAGTTCACAAGTCTGAGGTCACTAAGATTTGTTATATTATTTCAAAAATGTAATGTACTGTACCTTGATTTGGCAGGAATACGTTCGGTTTTTCAAAATTAAGTAATAATAATAATAATAATAATAATAATAATAATAATAATAATAATAATAATAAT
>CAIGQW010052710.1:487576-506578 GCA_903798125.1 Danio choprae
TTGTGGGGGAAACCGGAGCACCCGGAGGAAACCCACGCCAACACAGGGAGAACATGCAAACTCCACACAGAAATGCCAACTGACCCAGCCGAGGCTCAAACCAGCGACCTTCTTGCTGTGAGGCGAACGTGCTACCCACTGTGTCACAGTGAGGCCCTGGAAGTAAATTACATTTTTATTAAAATAGAAAACATTCACTTTCGACATAGTCCCTGATTTATCAGGGGTTGCCACCGCAGAATGAACTGCCAATTACCCCGGCACATGTTTTATGCAGCAGATGCCCTTCCAGCTGCAACCCTGTCCTGAGAGTACACTAGCTCATGAACCCTCAGTGCTGGGAAGCATCCATAAACTCTCTGGAGGAAACCCACATAAACACGAGGAGAACAAACTCCACAGAGAAATGACTTCTGGATCATGCATACCATGTATTGACATTAATTTCTTACTCAGTTCATTGTTTCTTAAGTATGTGTAATCATCTGACAAACTTTCTTGACTTATTCTTCAAATATATTTATTTTATAATTTAATACCAAAAGGTATTTACAAATGAGAAAATACTCTGCTTCTCCGAACTCATTTATACAGACCTTTTGAATGTATTCACAATATTTTAGAAAATATATACTGTAAATAACTAACTGTAATTAAATGACCTAAAATTAAAAGTAATCTTTTTGTTTTTTTTTACTTTTTAAGTGGAAACATAATTTAATAACATTCATTTATTCACTTTCCTTTGGCTTAGTCCTTTTATTCATCAGGGGTCGCCACAGCAGAATGAATTGCCAACTTAACCAGCAAATGTTTTACACAGCTGATGCCCTTCCAGTACTGGGAAACATCCATACACACTGCTAATTTAGTTTATTCAATTCACCTGTACCGCTTGTCTTTGGAATGTGGGGAAAACCGGACAACCCGGAGGAAACCCATGCCAACATGAGGAGAACATGCAAACTTCACACAGAAATGCCAACTGACCCAGCCGGGACTCGAACCAGCGAGCATCTTGCTGTGAAGCGACAGTGCTAAACACTGAGCCACTGTTTCGCCAATATAATAACAGTGATTTGTTACTTTGTAACTAATTACACTCAATACTTGTTTTCAATGTTGCAATTAAGGGATAAAAAGTGCTGACATACTGTGCTGTCACGCCAAATGCAAATTCACTGCTTGCCTATGCCTTTTATATTTACCAGAACATTTTCTGTTCTCAGACACCAAATATAATAAACCTTTGACATACAGTATATACAATAACTCTTAAAAAATGACACTGCTAAAAAAACAATAGCAAAAATAACAACTCCTCACTTTTTTCATGCTGTGATTGTCACATCTGTTGTAAATAGCTTCCAAGCGATCCTTTGTTTAAATTCAAGATCATCGTTGTGCCATACATCATGTCATTCAATGTGCTCAAAGTGTGAAAGGGCCTAATTCTGACCCTAATTTTTATAAATGTACCTACAGTTTAAGCATAAAGTGAATACATTGTTTGCTCATTTAAATTAATGTTTAAAAAAGAAGTACAAACATTGTTGATGTTTGAAGTCAACTGCACTGTTGTTAGTACATTAAAGGGCTGAGTGATGTTCTCAGTAAAGTATTGCAGATTGTAGTCATATTGGAGTCCTCAGAAGTGACCTGTGAGAAGAGAGACTCCACTGTGAAAGTTGCACACAACACATATTTTCTTAGCATCGTTACCTAATTTGCATAATTCCTTTAGGGAACTGGGTGCTAAAATAGCACAGTCTGCATATGCTAATAAACAGAGTAATCAGTGGGCATAATTCATTCTTAGTTAATTCCCCGCTTAATCTCTTTATCAGGGAATTCAATGTACCTCCACCTTGTTTTAGAATTACCAACCTTTTAGCTTTCCCATTTCCTTTCTGGCAACTGACCAACCTGTTGAATTGTTCTGTGTTTTGGCTGGTTTCCCTTGATGTTGCCGCAGGCACTGTTTCAGAAGAAGATAGAAAATCGCTGTAGTCTGAGCTAGCAAGTTTCATACGGTGCTTTATATTCACTGTACAGTACTATATGTGAGGTATGAGAGACCAGGATCTGAGTATCTCGTTGGATTTCTTTCTTCAGGCTATTTATAGTCATTTCCACATCCTATCAAACATTTTATTCTTTTCATTTTGAAATTATGAGTTTGTGTATCCAAGTGCTATTTGTCGTAAAGAATTAAGAATGAATGAGAACGTCCTGGTTACGTCCGTAACCCACGTTCCCCGAATAGGGAACGGAGACGTGTGTCTTACAGACTATGGGAGTACGTCAGACGACCAATCACTCTGGAGATTAAGAAAACGGGCCAATGAACGGCAAGTGAATTGGCGGAGCTCAGCTCCACAGCTGACAGCGCTTAGCCATTAGCGCTATATAAGCTGTCTGCTGTGAAGCGAGCCTTAGAATTGCCTGCTGAAGAGCCGAACATTCAGCTAACAGCTGGAGACTCAGGTGCTGTGGCAGTGGAGACACACGTCTCCGTTCCCTATTCGGGGAACGTGGGTTACGGACGTAACCAGGACGTTCCCCTTCATATGGGAACTCCAACGTGTGTCTTACAGACTATGGGAGACTGTATGGAAAACGCCACAGCAGCTAAGCCCGTCACGCTCCTGATGTGAAGTTTGCCAAGCATAGCGTGCGCGCACAAGCATCACCAAGAGCGCAACCTTCCAACGTCCCCTAGGCCCTCTATTTACCATTACATTGGAAAATTTAGATTTGGATCGGGGTTCGTAATGTGCTTTTTACCTAGCTAATATAGACTAGAGATTTTAAATTACGACAGTACGTTGGGAAAGCGTGCCAGTCCCTGAAGGGGGAGGACGCTGCGGAGGCCACCTGCTACCCAAGAGGGGAGACTTGATGGCAATAGGAGCATATGGACTAGCCCTAATAAGGGGGAGTGCTACATATGATAAGCTGGTTAGCGGTTAGGGAAGACACGGGTCCGCCTGGACAGGGGGAACACACCGTGGTTAATATATGCATATGGGGTTACCGTGGGAACCGCGCATAGCCGGCAACGAACCTCAGCATGTGGGTAGACCAATTTGGGCATACCAGACATCACACTGAGCCAGGCACTCGACTCCTCCGCTGAGATGAGTGCTGGGGGCCTCGGAGGAATTCTCTAGGGTTCGCCAGATGGGAAACTTACTAGCAGAATAAAAAAGGCGCACGTATCTCCGTGTTAGGGAGCATGGCGCAGCAAGTGTTGTTGACATCGAGTTTAGTTTCCTCCCGACTGATCGGGATTACCCAATAATCGGGAAGAAAACGACTCCACTCGGAGATTACAAAACCTCGCGAATGTGTTAGGTGTCGCCCAGCCCGCAGCTTTGCATAATCTGTTAAGAGGTGCTGCGTACTCGCGCCGAAAAGGAGGCACCGCCTCTTTACCGGGGGACACAGCTCACCCTGGCACATGAAGCGAGGGTGATGGCATACTATTAGAATGGACCAACCTCTGTTTTGATACGGTACTTCCCTTCTGCCGATCATAACAGAAAAGAGCTGCTCAAAGATGTACGCTCTACATGTCACATTAAGTGCAGTGCGCGGACATACAATGAAAGGCTGGGCCTGTCTCCTCCGCAGACAGCGCTCGCAGGTTCACTACCACTTTAATATAAAGGGGGTGGTACGAACCTTGGCACAAGCTGAACCGGGGTCTCAGGTAAACGTGAGAGTAGGCCGGTCCAAATTCCTGGCACGATTCGCTGACCGAAAATGCCACCGGCATCCTAACCCTCCAGAATGATACCAACGCGACCAGCAGAGCTGTCTTCATGGACAGAAAATTTATAGATACTGAGACGAGTGGCTCAACGGATCTAACCATAACCGCTGGGGCTAGAGAGATCCCGAGAGGGCAAGAGTTGGGGGGCGGGATGGAATTAACCATCTCGCGCCACGCACCTCTGAGGAACCGGCTGATAAGGTTATGCTTTCCCAGTGCGCTGTCATCTGCCGCCCCCCCGAGGGCAAGGATGACAGCACACCAAACCTTCAGTGTGGAGGGTGACAGCCTGCGCTCCAGCTATCCTGAAGGAAGAAAACACAACACTAATCTGGCATGTCCGGGGTTCTTCTCCGAGAGAAGAGCTCCACACAACGAATGGACTCCACTACATGACATAGGCTTGCCTATACAGGGGCTCTAGTCTGAGTGACGGTGTTAACCATCTACTGATAGGTCACCTAAGTCCACCGCGCTGTCTAGAAACCCTCCTGGGGGTTCCAGAACGCTGCGGGTGCCAGAGGGTGCCCATCCCAAAAAAGGAGTGCTTTTTCCGGGGAATTCGTCAGGGAGAGCCATCACGAGGAGTGTGAGTTCAGAAACTCGGGTCCGGTTGGGCCAAGGAGGCGCAACGAGCGAGACCCGCCCCTCGCTCCCCGACCTTGCACAGTGTCTGTGCGCGCAGGCTCACTGGGGAAAAATGAACCCGGGGCCAACTGGACCGCGCCGGGTGGGAGTCTCCGTTCTTCCGGAAACATAACTGCCGTGAGAGCGAGTAAGCTGGCACGGAGAGCTCGTACGGGATATGAACGGCGCGCAGCTATTAAGCCGAATGACTCCAGTGGAGCAGATGGCGAGCGAGCTGAGACATGCGGCAGTAGCGCGCATCACCCAAATGGACGATGTGCGCTATCGCGGCCGTGCTAGCCGTCCTAACCAACACGTGTGTCCCCTCCCGTACCGGTATGGACCGACGGAGAGCGAGAAACATTGCCGTCAGCTCCAGGCAATTAAAATGCCAACGCAACCGAAGTCCGATATACGAACCTGCGGCTGCATGCTCGATACACACAGCCCACCAGCCCGTACTGGAAGCATCTGTCAAAATGACAGCATGATCGGATACTTGTTCTAAGGGCACCCCGGCCCGTAGAAGGCAAAATCCATCCAGGGACTGAAGGTGCGGCGACGCAGCGTGGTGACTGACACCCGGTGTGCCTCCGTGCGCTATGCCCATCTGGAAACTCGATCGCAAAGCCAGCGCTGAAGTGGTCTCATATGAACCATTTGAGCGGCGATGTAGCGGCTACAAATGTCATATGCCCCAGGAGCCTCTGAAAAACTTCAGTGGGACCACTGTAACTGCCGAATTAATCAGACAGAGCAGCATTGGCCCGGTGCGCTAAAAAAAAGCGCACCGTGATGGAGACCGAGTCCTGCTCCAAGCCGAGAAAAAGAGAAGCTCTCCCGTGGGAGAGCCTGCTCATTCTCGGTTGACCTGAAACCCCAACCGGCCAAGATGCCGAAGCATCAGGTCCCTGTGCATAATCGACTAGTTTAAGACATGAAATATATGTACATCAGTCAAAGAATAATCAAAAATGCCGATGCGCGTGCGCCGAAGAGGCACAGGGCATCCTCCACGCATGGAAACAGGGAGAGCCCGAAGAGGAGGACTTTGTACTGCCATGCTCGACTCTGGAACGCAAACCGGAGAAATGGACGGTGGCGTGGATGAATGGAGACATGAAAATACGTGTCCTTCAGGTCTATTGCTGCAAACCAATCCCGAGGACGGACGCACTGCAGTATGCGTTTCTGCGTGAGCATCCTGAACGGCATTTTGTGTGAATGACAGTTCAGTCTGCGCAGATCTAGGATTGGTCTTAACCCTCCGCTCTATTTGGGCACGATGAATTACGGGCTGTAAACACGCAGTTCATCTCGGCTGGAGGGACCTGCTCGATTGCATCCTTCGCCAGGAGGATACCAATCTCCTCTCGCAAGACAGGGGCGCTCACGGGGCTGACCCTCGTGAAATGGACACCCCTGAACCTGGGAGGGCGAATGGCCAATTGTATCGCATAGCCGAGTCCAATCGTCCGTATGAGCCACCGCGACGGGCTGGGCAGCGCTAACCAGGCTGGCAGAGCCCACGCTAATGGCATCATCGGTGCGATCGTTGACGTGCCAACGGAGGGGCAGCTCGGGAAGGGAGTGCTCGCCCCGGGAAGCAGAGCGGCCCGAGGAAGAGCCGAAAATAAGAGAATTTCTCTTACCTTCCTCCCTGGATCCCGCGATGAGGCTGGAGTGAGAGAAAGGAGCCCGTTCTCTTGCACTCTGGAAGCCTAAGGCGAAAGAGCCCGGCGCTGCGAGCTGGAAGGCGGGGCGTCCCAGACTGGCAAGGCTCGGGCTTGCGCACCCGGAGAGAGAGGAAACTGCTTTTTATTGAGAATTTGGTCACCGCCAGCCCAGATGGGGGCAGTGGTGGTATTACTGATGTTATGTGTCCTCGGCCCTCCACCGAGGAAAAAGCAGGTCCCCTCTTCTCCAGGTGGCCCATCTCAGGGACGCTTCGCGGTCCTCTTACCGGACTTAACGGCGCCCTGGATCGGTGGCGTCGCGGACCCGCGATTGGCTCGGCATTTGGAAGCGGAGCGGGTGTTGGGGCCGCGGGCGGACGCCTTCGGCGAGGAGCAGCGGGAGCGGATGGGACAGCGGGGAGAGCAGTTTTCCGAGCCCGCTGATGGATGACCTCCCCCATCGCTTTGGACTGCTCCTTCACCGCCGAGAATTCCTGGGTAAATTCCCCGACGGTGTTGCCGAACAGGCCAGCCTGGGATATGGGAGCGTTAAGAAAGCGAGCTTTGTCAACGTCAGCCACATCTGCCAGGTTTAGCCAGAGGTGGCGCTCCTGGACCACTAATGTGGCCATCGTCTTCCCCAGGGCACGAGCAGCCGATTTGGTGGTCATGAGAGCATAATCGATTGCCGTGCGGAGCTTATGCATCAAGCCCGAGGAAGAACCACCCCCCTGCAGCTCAGCCAACTTCTCCGCTTGGTAGCGTTGATAGGTGGCCATCGCATGCAAGGCGGATGCAGCCTGGCCCGCAGCGGTGTAGGCTCTGGCCGTGAGAGACTCAGATAACTTACACGCTTTGGAAGGGAGTTTGGGTGGACCTCTCCAGGTGGAGGCGCCCCGCGGGCAAGATTGACCGCAATAGCGCGCTTCACCGGGGGAATCGACTCATATCCCCTGGCTGCCCCGCCATCAAGGGTGGTGAGAGCGGGAGCGCACGAGGACCGGGCAGAAAAAGGCGCCCTCCATGCCTGCGTGAGCTCACTGTGTACCTCCGGGAAGAAAGGGACGGGGGGCTTGGAAGGCTTCACCTTATTAGCCCCCACGTAACACCCATCTAAGCGATCCGGCCGCGGAGCTGGGGGACAAGCCATCTCCAGTCCAACGGCCGAAGCAGCCCGGGATAGCACGACTAACATGTCCGACTCCAAATCCGGGTTCCCGCTGACAACCCCGGAGGGTGGCGGCGGATCCGGATTGTTATCGGAGCATGTTAGCCCGCCCTCCGATGCAGCGGTGGACATCGCATCTCCGGTGTCATCTAATGAGAGCGCGGCCAGCCCGGAGGGTGGACCAGCGCTCCCACTCGAAGCTTGGACAGAGCACACTGAAGAGGAGCGGGGGGTCCGCGGGCCCGGAGGCGACGGAGAAGCCCCCACTGTAACCCTCAGGCCTGCCCGAGTGCTAACCGCATAGCGGGGAGCAGCAGGGGTGACGCACCCTAATGCTAGGATACGCCGCGACCTTAACTGTGCAACAGTCAAGCCCTCGCAGTGAGGGCAAGAACTGTCCGCGAGCACCGCTTCAACATGCCGGACCCCCAGACATGTGATGCAATGCTCGTGTCTGTCATCCGGGGCGAGGAAACCACCGCATCCAGAAACGCACGGTCGGAACGACATCTTGAAAAAGACGCGTTGCTCGACCGTGTTGCTCTCTTAGGGAACTCTGCTCTTTTAAAGAAAACTGCTCTTTTATTTTTCACACCAGTGAAACGCCCAGGGGACGGGAAACCCAGATCGACCGCCGCTTCTGCGTCTTCTCCCACACTGGTGAGTAATACTTTCAGTATTTTCAGCTTGGCAGAGGTTTTGCTCCAGTCTCAGTGAGGCTCTGAAGTAACAATTCTAAGGCTCGCTTCACAGCAGACAGCTTATATAGCGCTAATAGCTAAGCGCTGTCAGCTGTGGAGCTGAGCTCCGCCAATTCACTTGGCGTTCATTGGCCCGTTTTCTTAATCTCCAGAGTGATTGGTCGTCTGACGTACTCCCATAGTCTGTAAGACACACGTTGGAGTTCCCATATGAAGGGGAACATTAGATTCATTCTTGCTGTTTTATGGGGAAATGTTGTTTTAAAATCATATCCCATGTTAGACCAAAAGAAAGAAGAAAGTACATTATTGTTTTGGTGTATTGTGCTGTATTGTTTTGTTGCATAGATCACAACAAAGTCAAAATGTATGCAAAATAATGCTGCCTACAGATTCTGACTAAAACACATGGTGTTCTGACTGTAGTCCACCATACATCATTTGCTTTACTGTATATTTTTATTGTGATATCCAGCTTGCTGACAGTTTTATTCTTACTGTGTCCAAACCAACACTCCATCAAATGGTTATGTATATACATAAATGTGTTAGATATTAATGGTAAGGCACGCCAGCGTTGCGTTTGTAGTAAAAGATCCAGTGCTGTAGGAGTCTTGGTGTGGACAAATCTAGGATATATTGACCAATCACATGCTTTCCTCCTTCTTTAAATGAACTACATCGTTATTTTTTAAGGTTTTGATTGCAATTGTAGTAGGTCTCATTCTCAGTCAAAGAGGACTTTCAAGACAATCAAGACCACAAATCCAAAATAATAAGTAGTTAAGTTTATGTAATTTAAATTTTTAGACACAATCTTAACAGCAAAAATAGTTTCAAACAAGTTCACAGAATTGTTGTGCATTTATGAGCAGCAAAGAGGTGTTTTGTTCCTGAATGAATCAACTGCTTCAAACAAATCAATTAAACAGTGCTTCCTAAAATCTGGACTCTCGATCTAGAACCAGAGAGAATTCAATCCAGACCCAGCTCAATTTCATATTTTGCATAAACGCATGTTAAACTTGTGATATTGTTAGATATTCTATGTCTTTTTGGCAGTGTTTAAAGTTTTTGTGTGTAACACTGTTATCATGATGTCCAGTCAGCTCATGATTTTTACTGTAATCATGTTACATTTGGGGGTTCGAACTAAATTGGTTGCGAGCAAGGTAATTAAACCAAATTTGAAAGCACTGCAGATAACATGGTCCTATATGTCATATGTACATACATGAAACATATATTTCTGAATTGTGAAAATGGGCATTTATACAGTATATGAATATGGCAGGATGACTGTGCCATGGACAATGTGAGGACCAAGCAACATCTGCAGGTACTTCTTTAGGAACCGGACCAAAAAATTACACCACTGTATATAATATTACATTGTAAAAATGCAGGGTTATACGCAATTCATTGTTGTCCTAACACAAATCAATTAGATAACACATTTTAATGGATTGGACATAAGACCATTTAGTTGTCCCCCCAAAAAATCTCAAGAATTTGGTTTCAGCTCATTTTAAGTAAGTAGTTTGAAAAAAACACTTTAGAGTGTACTTTAGAGTGTGTGCAATTTATTTTAGTGTGTTTGTTTACATTTGGGGCCTCACGGTGGCGCATTGGATCACCTCACAGCAAGAAGGTCGCTGGTCCGAGCCTCGGCTGGGTCAGTTGGCATTTCTGTGTGGAGTTTGCATGTTCTCCCCGTGTTGGCGTGGGTTTTCTCCAGGTGCTCTGGTTTCCCCCACAAGTCTAAAGACATGCGGTATAGGTGAATTGGGTAAGCTAAAATTGGCCGTAGTGTGTGTGTGTGTGTGTGTGTGTGTGTGTGTATGGATGTTTCCCAGTGATGGGTTGCGGCTGGAAGGGCATCCGCTGCGTAAAACATATGCTGGATAAGTTGGCGGTTCATTCCGCTGTGGCGACCCCAGATTAATAAATAAAGGGACTAAGCCAAAAAGAAAATGAATGAATGAATGTTTACATTTGCTTTTAATCTACACTTCCGTAAACAGGTACCATACACATACATGACATCATCGTTTTCAAAGACTCTCATTTCAGGTGTTCCGTTTTCAAAAAACATCCACTTTGTAACCATTTTTCAGATGTGTGTGTTTTCATTCCTGAAAACAATATTGTTGTGTAAACAAACAGACAAAATGCATAACAAGTTTCCTTTTTTGGGCTAAAAACATTGCTATGTAAACAGCAACTGAGTTCGCACTGTCATTTCAAAGTCTCCATCTTGGAAGTGTTTGACTTTTCTGACTGTTTGACTGTCCTGCATTTTTTCTTCAGAATTTCAGTTGCATTGCTGCAATATTAGCTTTTTAGACTGATCAGACAGATCTTCAAAAGCAGCATTCTGAGCTCCAGAAAGCAGCTTCACAGTGGCAGAGACGGGACTGAGATTAGAGGAAGCTTGAGGATGAGATGGTGAAATCTTCCAAAGCAAACAGTGAATATGCTCAGTTCCAGCTGGCAGAGGCATATTAGTTAATTATGCACATTAACAGGCTAACCACATAACACAGAGAGAGCCTGCCAGAGTGCACTTGGCTGTTTTTTTAGAACTTCCTTATTACAAAGTCATTGCAGCATTACAAGCATATGCTAAATGCTACAGTATGCTGACCTTTCTCGTGCAGCAACAGTTACTATAAAAACCACAGAAGAAACCGCACACAAGACCAAATAAATGACCTTAGAAACCAATCACCTCATTTGTTTTCTACCAAATAATAAGTATACATCTGGAAGACATTCAGTTTGGAGCAGAACTTTATAAACAACAATGTACACAGTCAGTTTTAGGTGCTTATAAATATTTTTTATTCATCTGTTGTCTTCCTCTGAGCTGTATGAATAAAAGATTTGTATAGGGTTAGGTTTACGGGTAGGGATTTGTTTTGGACTAAATGTCCAGACAGGAATGATTTTCCTGAATCATTAAACTCTATTGCATTTTCCTGAATCATTAAACTCTCTAAACGATATTGCAGTTAATGTCAAATCATCCCTTACAAAAAAATAAAAAATTTAAAAAATCAAGTTTGCTATTAGTATACTTCCTTTAAACTACACTGTAAAAAAGTATCCGTAAAATAAGTTCTCCATATTTTGAGATTCATGTTTTTATTTATTTAATTAATTTTCCATGTTATTTATGCTTTTAAATTACATTATGGTACCTTGATCTTTCCTCCAACAACGTTGGAAAAAGTGATTTTATTAACATTTTTAATTTTAACAGTTTAAAGTGATATATTGTCTGGGTTGGTGTTGTATGATACGCTACAAAAACCTTGTAATAAATTGCCAGTACTTTTTCTGTTATTTTACATGACTCATTTCTCTGTATATTATTTCTTATACATTATACAGTATTACTTTTAAACTACTAAAATGTCAGTAAAAGTCACTTTGTTTAACTGTAGAGTAGAATTTTCAACATTAAAAGTCAACAGCAGAGATCAAGGTCCCATAATACAATTCACAACCATAAATATACTGATAGCACAATACGGAAACTGTTAATTAACAGATTTTTTTTTTACAGTGTATAAAATAATAAAGAATACTTTCAGTCTGCTTTTTATGTACTTATCTGAAAGATACTCTATACTTCTCAGTCATATAAGTAGCTGTGTTTACTCTTTTGGTTGAGTGGCCTATTAATGTATTTTTATGTTTTTCACATAATATCAGTTTCAGAAACAAGGCGGTGTGTGCACTTGGATGGGTTAAATGCAGAGCCCAAATTCTGAGTATGTGACAACATACTTGGACACATGTCACAGCTTTCCTTCAAAATATACTCATAATTTTACTTGCAGTAAAAATGAAAAACTTAATTGTAGACTATAGTTGTGCACTTAACGTTTACTACTATTGCACTTCTAGTACACTTAAAAAGTACACTTTTATATACTAAAAGTGGGCCAAATTAGTCCCAAGTAGTTATTCAAATATTACACTTTTAAGTATGTCAGTGTACCTAAATTTATACAACTAATTAAGTATACTTATAGTTAAATATACACCACTAAGGATGCAAATAATTATGTTTATGCAGCGCATTAGCATAACAGTTTTATTCTTGTTTATCTGATTTTCAGCTTGATTTGAAATTATGTTGATGCCTTTATGAAGATTTCCTAAATCAATTTGCATGTAAGCACAGAAAAATCCCATAGCAAGTGAGTCTCATCATCTGATTTCAACTAAGGGATATAGTTTTACACATGGGTCTCATAAAGCATCTCATAAATAAAACTGTTTGCAGGGTCTGACACTCTTTGTCATCTGATAGTCATGTGTTTTCGCAGTTAATTATCTCCTGTGTCATGGTGAATACGTTTGACTGTTGCTTTACATTTAATTAAGAGAATCTCCAGGATTCTCTTCTCTTGTGTTGCCAGAATAGTATAGGAGAACATCTAAAAATGCCATGTTCTCTGATTAACAAGTGCTCGGGCTGAACAAGACTCATTACAAAGCAGCAGTGGACTGGCTCTTTAATACACCCCCCAGTGCTTTGCATAAATCACTGTAAATGTCATTAAAGCAATACCGTTTTGGTTAGGATACGACAACTTATCATAACACGCTGCCTATAAGAGTCTAAATTTACCGATCTTAATTGAGCCAATGGCAAATGATTCACCAGGCATCTTTTCATCATTCATTGTGAAAAGTGCAATTAAGGAAGGGCAACAAAAACGTAAATAATTGACAACTATTCACCTCAGTACAGCCTTTGAAAAGTCTCATTCACTCTCTCATGCCTTCAGGATTGTGTTGTATTTGTGGATGTTGCTGCTATTTTGGACAATAGCCTACAACAGAAGGTGTATAACAGAGCAAAGCGAGTGTTTTCAGTTCTTTCATATGGAGCAGTGATGTGTAGTATTGACATTGGGCTGGAGAAAGCATGAAAAGCAGAGCATGCAAATCTTATGAAATAATTGTATTGGCCAGTGGTTGCCAATAGCTGTGTGCTAAACAGTAAACAGAGTTATTTACTGTAACTAGAATGGCCATAGCTTTCATGCTGACCATTCAAATAGATTTTTTTGTCATCTCATTATTACATTCAAAGCTTCTATTAAGATTTTAGAATTAATCTTTGAATGCTTGTCATTATATTTTAGTTATTACCCTAAATGACTAAGTCATTACCCTAAAAATAGGATAAAAAAATAAAATAAACTTGTAATTGTGTAAGAGTTACAGCCCATGCCACTTTGTTCGACAAGCAGGAGAGAAACGTTTTTTGTTTTTTCACTGGAGTGAAAAATGTTGTTTTTTAAAGGTTTGAAGGACACATCTGAGGTAAATTTATGTTTTTGCTATCAGAAATATATGTTGTTAGCTGAAAGTTGCTAGACATGGGTAAAAGTAGTGGACGCTCAGTGTATGTGTTTATCTGGCCGTTCAAAATACTATACAAAATAATTTCATTCATTCATTCATTTTCATTTCGGCTTAGTCCCTTTACAAAATAATTCATAAAATACTATTTTTTTGTAAGTTTAATAAAATAGCAAGTTTGGTTTAGGCTTTGGGTAGGATTAGGGATGCAGAATAAGATCATACTTTATAACTATTAATGAACAGTTAATATCTTAATAAAAGGCAGGTAATAAGCCAGTAATTAATAGCATGAACTGTAACCTAAACTAAAGTGTTACCAATTTATTAACAGCTTGTACTAGAAGAAGCCTTCTTTTGCAATAAAACAATAAAATATATTATTGCATAGTTATTCATTCATTCATTCATTTTCATTTCGGCTTAGTCCCTTTATTAATCTGGGGTCGCCACAGCGGAATGAACCGCCAACTTATCCAGCATATGTTTTACGCAGCGGATGCCCTTCCAGCTGCAACCCATCTGGGAACTGGGAAACATCCACACACACTCATTCACACTCATACACTACGGACAATTTAGTCTACCCAATTCACCTGTACCGCATGTCTTTGGACTTGTGGGGGAAACCGGAGCACCCGGAGGAAACCCACGCCAACACAGGGAGAACATGCAAACTCCACACAGAAACGCCAACTGACCCAGCCGAGGCTCAAACCAGCGACCTTCTTGCTGTGAAGCGAACGTGCTACCCACTGCGCCACTGTGAGGCCTGCATAGTTATATATACAATATAGTTTATTTTGTGGCTGAACTTTGCTTTGTTTGTGGCTTGTTTCCTTTTCAGATGTAGAATTTATGGGAGGGCAGTATTTAAATGAATTATTCAGTTCACTGCTGATTCTTGTACTCCATATGTACACTATTACTTAATATATACAAGAAGCACATCTTAACCCATTTAGATGTTGTTATATTTGCTGGAGCAACTAGGAGCAACTTCTCTGCTTATGCTCAATTGGAATCCAGAAGACATAAGAATAAGAGACCTACATCATTTCACAATGAAAGCTGACATAATTTAATTCCAATTATATTAGAATCTTCATATTGATACCAAAGGTTTCATATTGAAAGCAATGGTGTATCCTCCATTTGAAAAATAATGCATTCAATAATGCCTCATTTTTAATTTTAACACACCACAAGCCAGCGTATGCCTATGAATGGCAAACTGTTTTACAGAGACCACACAGACGTGAGGCCAATCTAAAGAGACCAGTGATCTGTCTGCGCTAGAACAAATTGCTCAAGTGAAGGAGTCTGGGCGTGGGACAGTAATTAGGAGTAATGCAAGATTGATTCGTACTCAGCAGCAATGCCTTGATTAATGTCAGGCTCTCCGTAAACAGAAACATGTGTTAGTGTTAATCAGAAGGTCTGGTATAATTGCTCTGTGTTTGGGGGGCTGTTTTGGTATGTAACCTTGTGGATGCTTCTGGCAATTGAAATGGGTTCCCTTAGTCAACAGCACCGGGAGAATCTCATAGTGTCCACAACTCGGAGCCTAGCTACTTGCATGATGATTAAATTTCTGCTCTGTCGCAGTTGTTTATTGTGTACACACTTCAAAAAATGGATGGTGTCACCGCCCTAGACAACATATCTTAGAAAACTGCTGCCTTGGAAAAATGAGCGAATCGACTTGACAGAAGTTGAAAGGAATTGTAATTGTCTCCTAGAGCAGTAATGATGACTAGCTAAATAAAGGCTGGGGCTACTGCTGTTTTGATTAAATGTCACACATGAAAAATGAAGCTCAACAAGCAGCCACCGGAGCTTATAGAAGGATCTGAAGTGTGCCCCCATATTTACCATTCTTGGAATCAAAGCAGTTCACAACTATAATATGGCTTCGCTAAATGTCTGCTAAGTGTCATTCTTGTAGTCTAGTCTCCTGTTTAACCTTTCTTCCACACCCTCAAGCTGTTAAATTCATATGACATGCATTGCTTCATCCTGAATGGAATAGCTGTTTTAAATGTTATTTGTCTTATTACCCAGCCTTGTAAAGGAATCAATAGAAATGTTACCTGAAGCCATGTTGTCTCGCTGAACTAATTGTAAGTTGGAAACAAAGTCTTCAGGATTCCTATACAATCATTGAACAGACAACAAAAATAGCATTTTCATGATTCTTGGTATCAATCCAGTGCATAAATGAAACGGAACAGCTCCCTCAGTGAATCGAATACCATTTGAGTTTTGGGGAAATAAGCTAGTTTTAAATCATGCCATTTACACACAGAAATTATACAGTAACATTTCACGGTTGATTCTAATGGGTCAGATTCTGTGATTTGTATTATGACCTATGCATGTATCTATTGCTCCTGGTCCTCATCACATAATAGCTAAAATAAAATATAATAAAATAAAATGGGGGGAAACGCTGAATTGTAATATTTCTGTGCCAATGTGTGCATTTATCAGTTTGAATATTGTTCCAACACTACAGTACCTTATAGTTCACTCTTTGAAGAAGTGTTTTTGCACATTAAATGGAGACGGAAAAAAAATATTTTAGCAGTGATTATTATTCATTTCACCTTTAGCACTTTGCTGTTTTCCTGTCAAGTCGTTTGCTTAAAGAACGTGAACGCAACAGATGTTGGTGTTCACCTGCCAAGAGAAGGCGCTTTCTCTTTTTTTTTTTTTTTTAATGTGTGAGGTGCACAGGTGTGAAAAAGTCAAGGGCAGATTCACTTTCAGATGATTTGAGCTCTTTTCCTGTAGGCAGATGGTGCTGATGTGCTCACTGGGGAATTAGCTAGTCCGGGCTGTGTGCAGAACAGAAAGAAAAAGTAAATAAATTAAATGTTTGAAGTTTATTTGCAACCTTCTTTATTCTTAATGAATTCACCTAATTTTAAATGACAAATCATCCACCCACAGTTAGTAGTTTGTATAAAACACAAATTCTTAACCCAAATCTGCACTGTTTTCTGAGCTCATCTAAAGTGATGACTATGGATGCTTTGTAAATCCCTTATATATGACAATTAAAGGTGATTTAGAGCAAAAAATATATATAATTTCAAGATAAAAAAAGAATCTGAATTGGGTAAGCTAAATTGTCCGTAGTGTATGTGTGTGAATGGAAGTGTATGGGTGTTTCAAAGTGATGGGTTGCAGCTGGAAGGGTATCCGCTGCGTAAAACATATGCTGGATAAGTTGGCGGTTCGTTCCGCTGTGGCGACCTTAGATTATTAAAGAGACTAAGCCAAAAAAGAAAATGAATGAATGAGAATGAAACTGTACACCTGTATCAAATGAAAAACAAATATCTGCACTCATATCTAAAAAAAAATAAATGATTGTACAGTTTAAACATTGCTGAATATGGGAGTGTCAAAATACAACAAACAAAATTGTATAAAACAACAACAATATTTAACAATAAAAGAACAATATAGTAATATGATAAAGCCATTCAGTGTCATCTGTAGTAAAGTTAACACATGGTGTGAATGTAATACTAATTTGTTCTCCATTGAAAACATATTCTGTCATTCGTTCTTCTTTTTTTCTGTTTAGAATATAACTGAGCCTTTAATTGTCATTTATAAGGGATTTACAAAGCATAAATTGTCCTCACTTTATATTAGGTCACAAAAATGTATGAATTTGTGTTGATAAAACGCAAAATACGAAGTATAAATGTTCTTTGAATATATAATTTACTTACTCATTCTAAATGATCTTTAAAAAAAACTCTGACTACTCTTTAATTACTGCTTTTTCTAAATTAGGCAATAATTAATTTAGTAAAAAATTAAATATTAATAAATCCAATCATTAACAAAGTATAAAATGCAATCACCAAGCACATTATATGTCTAAGTCAGGAATACAGCATATGTACTATAGCTATATTTATAAACTGCTCACTAATGTCTATTAATGTAGACATTAGTAATGCTTAACAAATGATAAACTAAATAATTATCTTAATAAATTATTCATAGTGTACAGTTATTATAAAGTGTTACCATAGCCGGTTGACTTTTAGTTTTTAAAAAAACTAACTTCCTCCTGTTGAACTGAATGACCTCTTGCAAAATGTTATTTTTTTGGACAAAAGTCCGCTTGTTATTTCAGTACTTAAGAAAAAAGAACGGTAAGACTAAAGCTGAAACATTTCATCTTGACACATTTAGACCACTAAGAGCAAGTCCTATTTGCGTACATGCAGTTTGAGTTTTTCCTACATTTTTGTGGGGGTAAATCTAGAAATGTGTATTTGAACATTGTGTTGATTTCCATATGCCTGTGACCCTTCAGATGCACATAATTGCGCTTGTACATACAAGGAGTATTTTATTATTTATTATTTTAAGACAGCACACAGCAAGAAGGTCACTGGTTCGAGCCTCGACTGGGTCAGTTGGCATTTCTGTGTGGAGTTTGCATGTTCTCCCCGTGTTCGCGTGGGTTTCCTCTGGGGGCTCCGATTTCCCCCACAAGTCCAAAGACATGCGCTATAGGTGAATTGGGTAAGCTAAATTGTCCCCAGTGTATGTGTGTGAATGAGTGTGTGTGGATGTTTCCCAGTTCCCAGATGGGTTGCAGCTGGAAGGGCATCCGCTGCGTAAAACATATGCTGGATAAGTTGGCGGTTCATTCCGCTGTGGCGACACCAGATTATTAAAGGGACTAAGCCGAAAAGAAAATGAATGAATGAATACATTGCAAGACATCATGTTTTTGGTGGTGCAGGTATTTCTGCTCATCTGCCATGTGCTAGATGATTGTTTGTCCACCAGTGGAGAGATGCTGATCAGTGTATAAAAGTGTCCATTTTATATTTATTTTGAGTCGTTTTGTGAACTAAACCTATTAAAATCTAGCATTGAGGAAAATCTGTTAGTGAGCTTCATCTTAGTTTTCTCTTCATGTTTTCAAAAAATCAAGTATGCGTGTGGTTGTTTACATACTTGGGGGACATTTCCCCCTGTCTTCTCCAGAACTGAGAGTCACGTAAATGTTAACTCTGTGTTTTGGAAATGATCTAAAAATTAACTAATCCAATTTGAGAGTGCTTCTTCTCCTCATCACAGACCCTCTGTTTGATGAAGGCCAATGAAACTTTCACTTTACCCAATTTGAGTTGATTTCCCTGAGTGTCAGTGCAAATTCGATTAGTCGATAAACGGTGTTACTTCAGGAAGAGAGGAGATGCATCTAGCTTCGCAATTCACTTAACATTCTTTAATCATTGCCTCTGTCTGCTTTAAAAAGATTATGACCGCATCACTGTGCACCTCGCGTGTGTCTATAATGGTCTGAGGGTCTTATTTACTAACCTCTATGTATTTCCCACCCGCTGGAAGCCATGGAAAAATTATCATAAAACTTGAGGCTTGAGGCTGTTAACTCATAAATATTCATAATAGTGTAAATGAACACCGTTTTCCTGTCTATTGAAGTTATGTTAATTTAAACTATTGAAAGGAAAACTCAATATCCAAAATACTATTATAAATAATGAACTGGGAAGTTGATGTACATTGTGCAAACTGATTAATAAAAAATATTCAGAATGGAAAAGATTTTAGATTTCTTTCTTTCTTTCTTTCTTTCTTTCTTTCTTTCTTTCTTTCTTT
>CAIGQW010052710.1:512532-525926 GCA_903798125.1 Danio choprae
AAGAAAGCACATGACATAAACAAAGGACACGTGGACGAACACTGACATATATACAGAGTGGTCAATATAGACTGCCTCTGTAAATACTGTATACATAAAACCAACATAGGCTCATTCTGAAAACGTAGCCCTATACACGTTTCTGGAGACCGTGAATTATGTGGCCAGAGGTATGTATGGCTGCATTTCATTTTTTTAAATGAAAGCTACGGGCAGTATGACTCCGTTCCTTTTCGCGTTTACCAGCTGACCGCTTACCTCCATATGGACGGCTTTTCCGATGTAACTAGTTTGCCCCGTTAGCTCGCCATGTACTTTGGCGGACTTAAGATGCAGAGAGGAGTTGACCACAACGACAGGGTTCAAGTCCGGTGAAGAACGGTTCCAGAAAGCAGGTAAGACAAAAACAGAATCCAAAAAATAAAATAAACAAATAACAGGGTGAGAATGTGGTCAAATCTGAAAACGTTGTAAAAATCAGACGAGGGCTTTTCTTTTTCCTGGATTGCTTTTGAAAATTTTTGGTTGGGTTTAGGGAAGGAGGAGGGTGGGTCAGTCGATCTGTTAGTCAGACACTCAGTCAGTCAGTCAACAGCGGGAGACTGGGTTAGCGCGAGAACAGCAGGCGTGAATGGCACTCGCGAGAGAAATTTGAGATCTCAAAAAGCGTACACAGCGGCCTCTGGTGGATTCGAGAAAAACAAAAACTGCAAAAAAACTTACCTCCCGGGACGTATTTTGCGGTTCTCCAGAAATGTATCCCAAGGTATGCTTTTTAGAATGAGCCTGGGTTGCATAAAACAGCAAGAAACACACAGTATAGAGCTTTATTTTTGTACAGTTAAAAGGAATCTATTGATTCTATGAAACAACTTCATCTCAGCCTGCACCAGCAGGTTATAGACTTATGAGGTTTAAAAGGGAGTTGTTATAGTTCCTGCCAAGGTTTCTTTCTTGTTCTTTCAAAGCATTGTATGTCCTTGTCATTGTCACCTATGACTTGCTTTTTTAGTATTTTTTTTTTTAACTATTTCCTGTAAACTTTCTAAAGCATCCCGCTTCCTATTGTAATAGATCTTAAAGTTGTGACTGAAAACGTCCATCTTGCAGTGTTAGGGGTAATGCATTACAAGTAACATGGTTACTTTTTCTTTTTTTTCCCCAAAGTAACTAGTAAAGTAAAGAAATATTTAAAATGGCTTAGTTACTTTTTTAAATATGTAACACAAGATTGTTATATATAACTTTTTAAAAATAACTTTCCACAACACTGGTCAATTGTTTACAGAATTGGCATGTTCTATGGTGAAAGTGCACTATATAGGGGATAAATATTTCAGAGAGTCTACATATGTTTTCTGTTCAGGTAAATGAATGGTTTCACACACACACAGACTGCTCAGGTTAAAAGACACAATCTTAGACTAGATATCGTGCAGGAGCCAGCATTGACAACAAAGCATACCGGACACATATGAATCCTTTACAAAATGCTATATTTAAATGAAATATGAAGAGACAGACTAAAAAAATGTCTAGACAGACTCAGAATTGTTATTAAACTGTAGCTGTCATATGCTGACAAATTCAGCTTTACAAATGTTTTCATCTTATCAGCAAGTTGCCTCTCATCTGTATAAATCCTTACTGTTACTGAACAGATAGAAGATATTTGGCAGAATGTGAGTAACCCAGCAGGTGTCAATTTTTGTTGACTACCCTAATATGGAAAAATAATAATAAAATGAAAGACAAGTTTAAGGTAATGAGTAAATCACGACAGTGTATTTATTTATTTGTTTATTTGTTTATTTATTTATTTATTTATTTAATTGCAGATGCACTTTTTTTACATTGTTGAGCACCTTTTTGGCAAGATCTAATCGCTTCGTTGTGATTTAATGGCAGAAATGTGGATGAAATATTACTCGGAAATATCACCGGTATTCACAATGTTGACCAACAGAAAGCTGGTTGATTTAAATTCTGTGTGAATTGTGCTTCATACATCACAATGCACACTATTGTAAATGGATGCTAACATTTAGCTAATGTGACCACATCCTTTTCATTTGCAATAATTGGGTCTTTGGTATTCAGCTTCTTCTCTTAAGGGCAGTGGGTGTGTATACTGTAAGTGGTTTTGTCAAACAATACTACACTGAGGGTCTGCCTGTACAAATTAACTGAAACTGCTGCTCTCTAATGTCAAGACAATCTGTACAAGTCTCTAACAAGTGTAGTCATCAGTTTAAAAAAAGCAACACAAAATGCATTTCGTTTCATTAGTCATGTGGAAAATGAAGTTGTTCATTGCCAATAAATAGTTAAAGTCATGTTTAGGTTGCTATTCAAACTAAATGACATAAAACACAACAAAATAAAAGTTTGTTTTTCAGCTTTGCATCAAATAATATCAGTAAATACAAGCACATAAAATATTAAGCAAATGCAATTATCACATATTGCTGTGACTAGCAATCAAAGTTCTGCTGAGATGAAATAAAAGGCTACTTCTTATTGCCCATTTTGCTGTGAATAATTGATGATGCCCTCCAAACAAATGTACAGGATCTTTAGAAGTTATTGTCAAAGATACGGGTAAGAGACTCAGGCTATTTGAGGAATCAAACAGTGGCTAAATTGTCTTTCTGAAAGTAAGGCACTCATTTTCTCTTTTTCTTGGTGTTTTTCAGGTTGACATGCTTCGGCCAACAAAAATTACAGGCATTATTACCCAGGGGGCAAAAGACTTCGGACATGTTCAGTTTGTCGGCTCCTACAAGGTGGCTTACAGCAATAACGGTGAGAGATGGCTTATATATCAGGACGAAAAACAGAAGAAAGACAAGGTAGGTTTCTTTCTTTCACACCATTGCATGTCAAAACTCATATTATTGCAAGACCAAAATAACTTTTATCTTTTGACCAAAGGTGCTTTTATCTCAAGGTTGATCTGAATCCCCTTGATTTAAATCAGTTTTAGTACATACTGTATGAGGTTGTTGTTTTTTTTGTTTTTTTTTGCAAAACCAAAACAGCACTCTAGATTGTCATTGTTGTCATAAACCCAGCTTCCAATGGAGATGTTTACATCCCAAAGTCAATGAAAGAAGCACCTCCTTGTCCGGGCTGCATATATTCTTCTCCATCCTGTCCCAGAGAAACTGAACAGACTCTGTCTCTCTCTCCACGGCCTGGCTATGCCCAGATAACAGTCCAATCTGTCGGCCGCAGTGAAGAGAGTGCCAGAAATGTTTGTTTACAGCACTCTAGTGGGTTATGAGCTTCCAGTCCTTTGGCCTGAGCTTGTCTTTTGTCTTTTAAGGCTTTTGACACTGTTCTGAAACTAGCAATAAACATATCGATTTGTATATTAATTTTATGAAGACATTGGTGAGTAACCATTTATCAAGAAGTCAGCAAATGGAGGTAGCAAATGGATATTGGCAGCAATTGACTTTGACCATAGTATTGGTTTTCCCTACTATGTATGATTACCAGTTTCCAACGTTCTTTAAAATATTTTTTTATGTTGAAAAATAAAAATATGTATTTATTAATTTTATGGGTGGGGGACTATCCCTTTAAATAGAAAACTACAAGATAACTGAAATAGGACACTGTGGCAGTGGAAAACGGGATCTATGTCAGTATCTGTGACCTTAATAGTTGCCATTTTTTGTCATACAGCCTTGATTTGAGTTGATTTTGCATACTGTGATAATCTTTGCATTTGGCTACCTTTAAAAGAATGCGTCAAGGTGGGGAAAAAGAAGACTGCTGAGAATTAGCTGGCACAGGGTCAGCACCTTGGCAAGCCAAGCACAGCGTGGATCTTCAGATAATAATGTGAAAAGTCAGAGATAGCCTCTTACGATTGTAATGAGATTATTAAATCCTGATCTGCACCCCAGTGTTTCTCACTCCTTTCCTCAATGCCTATCCCCCCTTCATTTTTCCCAGATTTTAGCTTTTAAAGCTACATTTCACAAAGCCTGTATTTAATCATACTTGGTAGCATACATGATAGAATCATTTATAGGTGAGCTGTAGAAATCGAAATTGAATCCCGATTTAAAATTAAATTTCATGTTGGAGTCAGTGGTTAACTGGGATGTTTATGAAACAAGTTTGAATAAGATCTGACCAGATCCTCATTTTCTTTTATTAATTTCTGTAAATCCATTACAAAGCACCAGAAAACCCCAAATAAACCATATTTACTCGATTTAAAGAGAATGCGATTTGTGGTTTTCAAAGAAAATCACTTATAATACTTGAATGCTGGTGCAAAGTCCTAATGTTTGCTTTGTTTTGAAAAATAAATTAAAACTGTTAAAATGTTTCAATTTTCTCTTGGTTAAGTTTGATTTCACAAAGCAATATTTCTAAATGGACCAGAATTTTTAAACTCTCATCTCATTGGTGGGCCACATCTGTTTATGTTGTGGGAATCTCCTCATATCAGTAATTCATCAGACTGAAGTTCCCCAGCGGGAGGGGAACTTAAATCCTATGTGGAAACTTTCACTATGGGGATTTCGTCAGAAGCCAACCATCTGAAAGAGTAATAAAATGGGCCAATGAAATGCCAATGAATTGACGGCGTCAGCATGCACAGCTGGCAGCAATCATAGTCAATTGTGTATAAAAATGCCATCCGTGCACAGCAAAGACACCTTTTCGCTTTCAGAGCCTCAAGCTACTGAGAAAGTCTTCAGGGTTCTTCCAAACCTCCTTCAAAGAGAGAGAGAGAGAGAACGAGAAAGCTGCTGGTGTTTGAGCAGGCCGTTTCTCCTGGTTCCAGAGTGTGTGACAAGCAGTGGCAGATGGTCAAGCTGGGCTATTCTCCCTTGCCTGGCATTCTCTGGTCCGGTCCTTCTAGAGCAGTGAGTATAACAAGTCGTGTTACGGTCGTGTAGCACGTTTTTGTCAAGATGTCGTTCCGACCGTGCGTTTCTGGATGCAGTGGTTTTCTGTCCCCGGATGATGGGCACGAGCGTTGCATGTTTGGAGGTGCAGCATGTTAATGCGGTGCTCGCGGGCAGAAAATCACTGCGATGGCATGTCTGTTGCGCAGCTAAGATCACAGCTCGCTCTTGCAAAAGAGAGAACCACCCCTGTTGTCCCCCGCAAGTCGGATGGCACTCGGGCAGATCTGAGGGTTACAGAGGGGGTTAATCCACCGCCCTCGGGCTCA
The DNA here is from genome assembly GCA_903798125.1 of Danio choprae. Taxonomy (NCBI): domain Eukaryota; kingdom Metazoa; phylum Chordata; class Actinopteri; order Cypriniformes; family Danionidae; genus Danio; species Danio choprae. Next base: position 517,736 of record CAIGQW010052710.1, read on the forward strand.
CGGACCTCTCAATCCTCAGCGCGCTCCATCCAAGCTTCAAGTATAGGAAACGCTCCTTCCTCTCGGATTGGTCGCCCTTTCACTTGCTGAACTGAGGATCAGCTGTCCATTGCTGCATCGGAGGGTGGGCTGTCATTAGCTGATGAGGATTGGAACCCGCTCCCTCCCTCCAGGGTGGTGAGCGAGGCGTCAGATCTAAAAGCAGATATGATCGCCATGCTTTCCTGAGCTGCTTCGGCTGTGGGTTTGGAGATGGTTTATCCCCCAGCCTTCTTCCCGGAAGTGCACAGTGAGCTCACGCAGTCTTGGAGGGCACCTTTCTCTGCCTGATTTGCATGCGCTTCCACTCTCACCACCCTTGATGGTGGAGCAGCCTATGGCCACATACCAGTGCTACCAAGCGCAGATCCCTTTGAGGGAGGACCTTCTTTCTCAGGGACAGGGCGCCATCTGGCACCCATGCCCAGATCTCTGGAACCTCCACGTTTAGTCCATAGACAGAGCGAGGAAGACTTAGGTGACCTACCGGCTGCAGTGGTTAACACCATCACTCAGACTAGAGCACCCTCTACGAGGCATGCCTATGCCCTGAAGTGGAGTCTATTCACTGAATGGTACACTTCTCTTTGAGAAGACCCCCGGACTTGCCAGATCAGAGTAGTGCTTTCTTTCCTTCAGGATAGGATGGAGAGCAGGCTGTCACCCTCCACACTGAAGATTTACGTTGGATGGTGGATGGAAGTGAGGTGCGAGGCGCGAGGCAATTAAATCCACACCGCCCCCCTCTCATGTCCTCTTGGGATCTCTCTGTAGTGCTTACGAGCCTACACGGAGGTCTGTTTAAACCACTCGACTCAGTATCTTTGAGATTTCTATCCCTGAAGACAGCTCTGCTGGTCGCGTTGGCATTTTCGGTCAGTGATTTGTGCCTGGAATTTGGGCCAGCGATTATAATCTTCGAGTGGAGCCGATTTCCTCACAGGTGCTGGTGAACTCCGGTGAATGAGGAAATTCGGTTTGGTGTTGTTACACGCTTGCGGCGCCTTTCTCTCTAACACAGAGATACGTGCACATTTTCTTACTCTGTTCAGTTGAGTTCCCCATTTGGCGAACCCTACAGAGTTCCTCCAATGCCCCCATCATCTGACTCAGTGGAGGAGTCAGGTGCTTGGCCCATTACATTGTTGGCATGCCCACTTGGTCAGCCCACATTCTGGGTATAGGTGCCTGATATGCGTGATCCCATATGCTTCACTCAGCCACGGTATAGTTCCCCCTTCTTAGACGGGCCCGTTTCTTCCCTCCCTGCTAACCATCCTTTATATGTGTTCTCCCCCTTCTCAGGGTTAGTCCTTATGTCTTCTTGCCACCAGGTCTCCCCAACTGGGCAGCAGGTGGCCTCTGCAGTGTCCTCCCTTTCGGGACTGCACGCTTTCCCAACGTACTGTCATAGTATAAAATTCCTAGAACTTAACTAGGTGTATTTTTACGAATCCCCAAAAAATATAAATAAACCTTAAATGCTTCACAGGTAAGTAAGGTAAGTAAGGGCCAGGGGGCACGTTGGAGGGCTACGTCTCTGGTGAAGATGGTGCGCTCACGCGGATAGCCTGGCTAACCTCTTACCAGTGACGTGGTAAGGTTCAATCACGGTGGCGTTTTCCATACATTTCCCCATAGTGGAAGTTTCCACATAGCATTGAAGTTCCCCTCCTGCTTGGGAATGAAACAGTTACTACATAACCCTCGTTCCCCTAGGGGGAGAACGGAAATGCTATGTTCCTTCGCCACAGCGGTTGCACCCTAGCTGGCAGCCTAGTTTTCAGCTAGAAAAGGTGTCTTTGCTGTGCAAGGATGGCATCTTTATACACAATTGATTGTGATTGCCGCCAGCTGTGCACGCTGACACCACCAATTTATTGGCATTTCATTGGCCCGTTTTATTACTCTTTCAGATTATTGGCTTTTGACGAAATCCCCATAGTGGAAGTTTCCACTTCGCTTTCAGAAATGAAGGGAACGAGGGTTATATAGTAACTGTTTCATTCTACAGGCATATTGTGGCTTTCACTGAACTTTTTTTCATTTTGAGCAAGAATCGGCTTCATTGGTTATGAATTGTTATTTTCAAATATTCTTCTCATCTAATTTCAGTCAGCCATTTCATATAATCTTTGCAAGTGTACATTGCAATAATCTTTGGTCTGTTGAGTCAGATTGCTTTGTCACCACAAGTACATTTTTAAGTGGGTTAAGACCACCGTTTTCCATTAATCTCACACCGATTGTTCTGGTGTGGATCTGAGTGATTGTTGTGTTCACACATGCCCAGATTACCTAGAAAAAATGCACTTGGTTTCAAAATGACCAAGGTGAAAAAGCACCCTAAATTTCAACAAGGTAAATTAGAAACCATCACTCACTAATCTGCTACTACAGCCTCACTAGATTTACACCTGTGCACTTGCTAACTATTCTAACTCAAACTTTCCATTTGAAGTACATTTGAGTTGTTCAAAGCTTAGTATACAGCTCATCTTCAGATTCTTATTTGTACTGTGCTTCTTGTTTCTGTATTATCCTGATAAAATGTATAAGAACTATAAAGCATTTGTTGGCAACATATTTGCTTGCTTTATGCAAAAATCCAAAAGCCATGAGGGCACCATGGTGATGCTAATTTCTGGGTTGGTCTGCACAATTATGCAATCCCTGCAAACTTCTGTTAGAGCCAGCATGGTGGCGAGAGAGAAACTGATGGCAAAGTTTGTGAATAAATGTAGCTGTTTCTCTGTGATTTGCTTGCACTGCACCTGGCGAAAAGAGAAACAAATTGACAAGCTGCCATTGTCCACAAGAGAGTGCTGTCAATGCATTAACAACTAGTTGTTCAGCTTGCTTCTGTAAACACTACGTGGATTTAATGAAAATTGATTCATCACCTTCCAATATAACCTTCTCTGTGCTTACAGAACAACATTAAGCACTCAAAAAAATGACTGACAAGAACATTTGTCTGTAATGCGTATATGTATGTGGCCTGTGATCAGCTTGTTGCTTAGATCAACCCAAACCTATTTGAGTGTGCCTAGCCTCAAGAGACTCACCACATTTTGCTAACTCGCTCCCATAATTGCCTCCTTACTCAATAACATCCACACAAACAGTGTTCTTAAAACATCTTTCACCTGTTTTCTGTCAGAAATCATCAGTCCCACTGAAGCTTTTGGCTGGTAGGACGCCATGACGGACACATTAATACACGCCCATCATTGATTTGCCTTGAGTCAACGTCAAGGGGTTAATTAGCCTGTGAATAGAAGTATTCCCTGACCGGCAGTGGGGTCAATAGCACATTAGGTGGCAGTAAATAAGATCATGTCCTAAGATTAGCTGCCAGTGGTTCCCCTTCCCCCATCCAAGTGTGCACATTCCCTTGGTGACCACTCAAAGAGGACTTGAAGCTCTGTGGTTCATGTACGTTTTAATTGTGTTGTATATTATACTTCTAAACCTGAAGATGACAGTTTGATTAGCAAGAATGCATGGCCTTAGTAGATTTATATCAGCATTTCAATGAGATATGATTGAATTCCTATAATCAGTATGACGAGCAGAACATAATACATCAAAATGGATGGATTATTCACCTATTGTATTATCTGTATCAGTGTCAAATCTTGATGTACTGTACAACCAAGAAAGGTGCAAGTTCCCTTGCATCTTTTGCTAGTAGGTGCCCTTGGTGTCCTCATTGCAGAAATCAATACTGTGGAAACATTGCCCAATGGGTTAAATAGAAGGCACAGACCAGAACAGATTGAAGGGGAAAAGTAAAACTCTATTTCCAGCCACTGAGCAGGAAGTTTAAAGTGAGGCTTTGTGACCCACAAAGGGCACAGTGGATATTAATAAAGAGTGCACCTTTTAAATTTTAGAGGTGCCCAATTGAAATGCCTGCATTAAAGGGATAGTTCACCCTAAAATTCTGCCATCATTAGTTATGTTTGCCATCACCTATATTTTTATGCACATTTTGGAATAGTACATATAAAAGCTTAATTAATGGAAGTGGCAAGATGTGCATATATATATTTTTTTTAATTATTGTATTCAATGTTTCATTTTCATCTTCTGAGGCAAAAGTAATTAATTATATAAGAAAAGACCCACAGTGACGTTTGCTACCAGAGCAATTTTTTTTATTATTTTTGGTATTTTTTGCCAGTTTATCAAGAAGTGACAATATTAACCTCTTTGACTCATTGGCTGGAGACATGATTCATATGTTTTATGCTATATTCCAGTTTTGTGCATAAATCTAATTCACATATTTGGATGAAAAAAAGGTATTTTACTCACCCTTCACGTGTTTCAAACCTGTACTGTTCATCTATTTGCAGACTTTACATGTATTAAAGGCATAGTTCATCCAAAATTGCAAATGTTGCCATCACTTACTCACCCTTCACTTGTTCCTAACCAGTTAGATTTTTTGTTGTTCTTGTTCTTGTTGTTGCTCTGTTAAACATAAAATTAGATATTTTTAAGAATGTTGAACCCTGTAGGCATTGACTTCCATGAACAAACATCGCAATAGTTACAGGTTTCCAGCTTTCTTTAAATTATCTTTTTTTATATTCAACAGATAAAAAAAACTGGATTGGAACAAGTGAAAGGTGAATAAAATATTGCAAAATTAGCATTTTTAATGAACTATCCCTTTAATACATGTATAGATGAACAGTTTATTTCTTTTTACATGAGGACCTACAGTTTCGGTCACTCTTCTAAACGTATCACTCTGTCTCACTTTGTAGTCACAATACCACTTTCAAGCTCGACTGACATCTTATCTCACCCCTCTCATGCCCAGTTGCTTTCAACTCATGAAGAAAATGATTGTATCATATCTCTTTTTTAACCATTTAGATTTAGATCTGGTCTAGCGCTAGTCTTTCAGTGCAATGTATCTGGTTGTTGGCAATGGGGTTCTGGGGATGATGGGCATTGAAGATGAAACTGAATACACTCCAACCTGCTATTTACTGTCTTCAGGTGAAATGAGCTCGGGAACAGCGGTTGCATTAGTGCTGTGGATTGGTTTGCAGTCATAGACGTTACCCTTCTAACACAGTCATTTTCAGAATCACAAAAAAAAAAAGATTCTGGATGCATATTAGAAATGGTGGCAGTACGGTACTGTGTTCAATTGTTACCGAACAAGTGATATGAAATGTGGTTCTATGGGGTATAATTTTACAAGGATAGTAAAAATGAAAAATTGCTTGCTATTTTCCCAATCTCAAGTATTGTCAAACCTTTATGATTTTCTTTTTCTGTTGAACACAAAATATTATATTTCGAAGAATGCTGGAAACCAATAACCACTGAAATACTGTGGAAGTCTGTGACTGGTTTCCAACATTTTCTTTTCCAATTTTGTTTTGTGCTCAGCTGAAAAAAAAAAAAACTCAAACAGGTTTAAAATAAATGGAGGGTAAGTAAATAATGACATAATTACAATTTTTGATTAAACAATCCCTTTCAGCGAATTTTTTTACTGTATATTGTATCAATAATAAAATTACACTGGCTCTCAAAGTTTACATGCTTAATAAATATGCTTAACGCTGTCAACATTTCAATGCATAACCTTTTATACATATACAGTTTGTCATTTTAAATGTTTGAAAAAGTATGGTCTTTCTGTTTATTGTTACAGTTGCATTTACTGCATTTAGATATGTGACCCTCTCTGTGAAAACCCAACTAATGTCATGTTTTTGTGATTTACGGTATTTGAAATGAAAACATTCCACACAAATATTAAAAATATTCGGTGAAAATTTTAACATTAACGGAGTTAGGCCATGACAAATATTTGCTTCATTTCAGACACAGGAGAAAATCCAATTTAAAGAAAAGCTTATATTTAAAACTGCATAACACCTGCCTCTAATTATCTTGACCATGTGCTATATTATCGAATTAAAGTTGTGATTCTCGCATTTTTAGTGATATATACAATTTTTAAAAGTTTTGTAAAGTAGGTCTACATATCATCATCCTCTAAAAACAATATTCTATAGGACATTATGTCATCATTTGGGGCAGTTTGACAAAAATGTATATCATTACATTTAAATTTAGTCATTTAGCAGATGCTTTTGTCAAAAAGTGACTTATAATTGAGGAGGCATTCAACAAGAAGCCGTGATATTGGTAAAAGTCCTATTAGCTGTTAAACAGTCTGTTATTTGTTCTTTGCACTTTATAACAGATGATCTGTCTGATAGGGAATGCATCAAACCATAACATCAGCATGTTTTCTAACCAAATCATTTTTGTGGTGTATCAGCTATAAAATAATCTTAAAATAAGCAAGTTACCTTGACACATGTTAGGCATTAAAACAAAATCAATCGTTCTTCAGTTTGGCGATGAAGCAAAAAAATCTAAACAGAAATCATAAGCAGGCTAAAGTCACAGCTTACCTGCAGTTCCATTGACTACACTGACCCGATGTTTGTGCTTGTGGGGAGATATTAAATTATTATATTAGTCTCTATCTGGTCTCTAATGGTAGAAAAGAAATATGTTAACAGAATGACATGAGAATCAGGAGGTGTTTCTGTAAAGAAAGTAAACCCAGAGATGGTTGAAATCAGTGTTTAGGTAACAAACCTCAGATTTCTTTATTTATACATTTTTTTGTTTCAAATAATAAGACAAAATTTTTATAAATTTGTTTATTTCAGTATTTGTCATGCTATGAATGCAAATATACTGTATCTAAAACATTGATATTTCATCTATCATTTATGCAATGAACAGAAATAGCATTTTTTGGTCATGTTTATGGCTATACAACTTTGACGCTCTATTTCTCGGAATTAAATTATGTGACTTTAGTCGGCGTTTTACAGAGGTGATCACATACCCTGCATTTATTTGAACAAAAAAATAATAATAATAAAATCAGCAAGAATTTAAATATTGTGAAATATCCCTATAATGTAAAAGCAGATTATTCAGCAGTCAGTAAGTACTCCACATTTTTGAATGACACCTAAGCCTCAGAATATGTGCACTGAATGTGTATAAAATAAATCAGATTAATGTGGAATTCATATCTGAATCGATTGACAGCTCAAAAAAAAGCACAAACATGAAAGCTGCCATATGAAACTTGCTTGAGCAAGAGGTAATGAGTAGCTTTGATAAGTTGGCATGCTTGAGTAATGACAGAAATTCGGATCAGGCCTTACAGGATTGCTTTCCTGCTGAGTCACACCCGATCTTCTCGGTTTTATCAGCACTCAGGGGAAATAGGACAACTGTACTTATGGAGCCCTCGCATCTGATCTATTGTTGGAGAATTGTTTGCTGTGATCAGCACAGCCTGTTCAGTTCCTCTGTTACTACAGTATATGGATGAGATAAAAAACTGACTTGTGAAGGAGAAAATGAGAAGGAGTGTTGTATTATTAGTGTCCTCATTCGGTCTCCGTCAGGGTGTGAGATGTCAAGTCTCTGTAAATCATATGGCTTGCCACTTCTTAAACACTTACTTTTATAGACAGTCCAGAAAAGGCCAAGAGCTCGTGCAGTATCTCCATCATTAGTTAATAACATTAAATTGAGCGAGCTGCTGGACTACAGATGACACCATAACACTGCACAATATGAATTTGGCTCAGATGAAAGCAAATGAGGAGGATAATGCCTGCTGGCACATAAGATAAAGCAATATTATATAGTTTATATTATGTTATAAAATATGTTGTTGTACTTAAAGGGTCATTTGTTTCATAAAGGGAGTATTTGGCAATCATTTTAAACTCATGTTACTGCCCTTGTGCGAGCGTGGAAATTGTGAAATAAATTCAAGATGGCACAATGAGATGAGAGAAATGTTCATTATAAATAAACTGTGGCTACTCTTTATTTTAATGATCCCCATTATGTTGACTAAATTGCAAGTGCATGTCAACTAACCTACCTGTCCCCCTACAAATTGATTGTATAGGTTGTTTATCATCTCGCTGAAATGTGTCCCATAGGAGCTTTTACTAAATTATTGAATATTATCCCAATTACCCCATATTTTAGCATTTACCATGCCATTGAAGACTATATGGAAAGTCGGTTTACCTTGTGTTTGTGTGTGTGTGTGTGTGTGTGTGTG
>CAIGQW010052710.1:539144-574280 GCA_903798125.1 Danio choprae
TGTGTGTGTGTGTGTGTGTGTGTGTGTGTGTGTGTGTGTGTGTGTGTTTGTGTTTGTGTCTTGACCACATCAATCTGTACATTTGTGTCTATAACAATAATGTAATCCGACTGGAAGAGGGAAGAAATATTTGACTGTTTACCTCTTGAGAGAGAACGCCTGGAGAGTGAGTGTTTAATTTAGGACACATTTAATCCTCAGCATACTGTTCACAAAAGCATGTATTACAGGATGAAAGCATACTTGGAAGGACTGGTTTAAATGAATTTACAAACTCCTACAGATTGCATTTGAGGTTACATTCATATTTGAATGAATGACTCTCTCTCTGTCTCTCTCTCTTTCTCACCACCTTCCTCTGCTTCTCTTTTGAACATGTTGCTGGGATGTTGTTTGTGTTTATACACCATGAATATTCCATATCTGTTTGAAATGCAGTGTTAGTTTACTTATGTGCCGAGCCACTCTGGCAAGAAGCCACCCCTGTGTGTAAAACAAACATTTCAACAAGCTGATATTACACATGCAAATGTGCCTCAGCTAGTGGGCAGAGGAAATGCAATGCATTTAAGAAACACTTTTTAACAGTAATAGTCATCTCCCAATTTTGGTTTCATAACAAAATTCAGATTTGTGCAGTAATTACAGAGCTGAGTATGAGAATGGCAGCACACATAATTGCTTAAATCACTCGCTCCCTTTCCTTTGGCTTATTTGCTTCTTTATCAAGGGTCTCCACAGTAAAATTAATAACCAATTACTCTGGCACATTTTACCAGAAGATGCAACCCCCACTGCTGGAAAACACCCACACACACTCACTCACAATGTACTTAATTCAATTCACCTGAATTGCTTGTATTTGGATGGTATGGTAAAGCTGCGGTCCCACTGCACTTTTCGCCACATAGAGTTCCATTCATACGCAATCGAAACAGACCAGAAATGCAAGCTCGTGTGACAAGTTTCGCAGTTTGCTGCATTGCAAAGTTCAAGCTTGGTGAACTCTGACCTGCGAAATCACATTATGTGACTGTGTGAGACCAATCATTGATCAAAACATGACCTCTCTGTACAAATTTTTATTTTTTTTTATGTCTAATCATGCTTAATCCCACCTCTTTTCACAGCGCCGTACGACAGAATTTCACATGCACAAACTCTAGTGTGACCACGGCATAATGCTTAAATCACATCAGATGTGAGTGAACCAATAAAAAAGAGTTTCTGGGGAAAGATTATGGCTCTTTGTCTCCAGGCATGGTGATTTACACATGCATTCTGATTATGTAAGGACCATAAACCAGGTATATCTATTGATCAGTTGGATAAACAGCACCGCATGGCTTGGTTTTGCTTGATGCTTATATAAATGTCCTTTGCATTGATAACAATCAGAGTCTATGGAAGACAGAACACAACGGGATCAGGAGACAACAGGATCAGGAAAAAAGGGAACCAGGAGAAGGTGGTGGCAGGTAAGTAGCTGGAATTAGTCTGATGAGTTCATGGATGTGAACTATAAACCAGAACAGGGGTCGCCAACAATGTCCTGGAGAGCTGCTTTCCTGCAGATTTCAGTTGCAACCCTGACCAAACACACCTGTTTGTAATTATCAAGTGCTGCTTCAAGTCCTAATTAATTCGTTCAGCTAGGTTTGATCAGGGTTCGAGTTGAATTCTAGGGAAACACGACAGTACACTGGGGAAGCATGCCAGTCCCGAAGGAGAAGGACACTGTGGAGGCCACCTGCTACCCAAATGGGGAGACCTGGTGACAATATAAGCATATGGGCTAGTCCTAAACAAGGGGAAGGCTACATATGAAAAGCTGGTTAGCAGGTAGGGAAGACACCAGTCTGCCTGAAGGGGGGAACTACAACGTGCTGAATGGCGCATATGGGATCTTCAATGAGTATCACGCATAGTGCACTGATCCCCAGCATGCAGGTAGATATAAGAAAGTGAGCTTTGTCAATGTGGTGTATATTGATCTGGTTCAGCCAGAGGTGGCGTTGTTGGATCACTTGTGCCTGAGGAGAAACCTCCTTTGTGCAGCTTGGCCAGCGCCTGTGCTTGACAGCGCTGGTAGGTGGCCATAGTGTGAAGAGTGGAGGTGGCCTGGCCCACAGTGTAGGCTCTGGCCATGAGAGACTCAGATAACCTACACGCCTTGGATGAGAGTTTTGGCTGACCTCTCCAGGTGGTGGCGCCTTGCAGGCAAAGATTGACTGCAATCAGTCAGCAAATGCTCTCTTCAGATGCTCTTTGAGGTTCAAATCGTGGCCCAGGCTTGTTGAAGGCTTTTGCTGCACTCTGATGCAGATGGTGCAGATGCAATAACCTGGAGCTGAACACGCTCAAAACGGTGGAGATGATAGTGGACTTTAGAAGAACCCGCCCGGCACTCCCCCCACTCACCATCATGAACAGCACTGTGGCTGCAGTAGAGTCATTCAGGTTCCTGGGCACCACCATCTCTCAGGATCTGAAGTGGGACATTCACATAGACTCTATTGTGAAGAAAGCCCAGCAGAGACTGTACTTCCTCCGTCAGCTGAGGAAGTTCAACCTGCCCCAGGAGCTGCTCGTACAGTTCTACTCAGCGGTCATCCAATCCATCCTCTGCACTTCAATCACCGTCTGGTTTGGCTCAGCTGCCAAAACCGACCTCCGCAGACTACAGCGAATAGTCCGGACAGCTGAACGAATCACTGGCACTACCCTTTCTACACTTCAAGAACTGTACTCTTCCAGAGTGAGTAAAAGGGCTTACAAAATCACTCTGGACCCCTCACACCCAGCGCACTTCCTGTTTGAACTGTTACCGTCTGGTCGGCGCTACAGAGCACCAAGCACAAAAACAGCCAGACACAGGAAAAGTTTCTTTCCTCAGGCCGTCTACCTCATGAACAGTTAAATATTCTACAACTGTGCAATAAACATGTGCAATACTTTCTCATACGCACTCGTACACAGCACCTTATAACAATTTACAGTGCAATACTTTTTCAACGCAGTCGTACACGGCACCTTATAACTTGTCTGTACATACAATTCACCTTCCAGAGCTTTTTGACTGATTGCATCTCTGTTTAATGTTTGTTGTGTTTTTCATATTTATTTGGTGTTGTCACTGTTCACTTTATGTATACTGGAAGCTTCTGTAGCCAAAACAAATTCCTTGTGTGTGTAAGTACACTTGGCAATAAAACCCATTCTGATTCTGATTATGATTCTGATAAAGGTTGTCCTCAGGTTTGGATGTAAGAGCAACGATGGTGAATGAAGGCTGGCAGTTTTGAGGTGCAGCTTTGGACTCTATTGGTGTGTCCTGTGGATTGCAGATGCACTCGAAATCGGGTTGGAGATGCAAGAGGAGGTGCGTTGTTAAAGATGTCATGCTCAGGGAATAATTCTGACTTAGACATAGTTGCAGCTGAAGATCAAAAGAGATAATGGTGTAGGACATACTTGATTATTTATAGGGGTTTGTTCTAGTGCTGATTGGATAATTATAGGATTGTTGATAAATAATTAGCCTTGTCAATGACCTGAAGATGCTCCTCCCAAAATTAGCTTATAAAACTTCACGTGTGAACTGATAACAGGCTGTAGATCTGTCTTCATGTTGGGTTTTGTTCTTTGTGATGTTCATTGGCAGATCAGTGTGATTTCTTGCAGTTAATCAAACAGTGAAGTTATAATTATTACTAAAAATTACATAGTATTGTTGGAAAGACAATGAAATTAGATAAGAGATTAAAAAAAGGACTTATGTTAAATTTTTAGAGCACAGAAGCATCAAGTAATCATGTGTACACATCCTTGCAGGTAAAATTGTGTCTGTGAATGGTTCAAAAAAATGACCATGACATTTTTTAGATGAATATGTGTCACTTTGTAGTGATTTTAATAAGGTGTGGGAGTCCAACCTCAGAACGACTACCACAAATGTTCAGACTCACACTGCTATCATCACGTCATCAAGTCTCTGCATGATCATAGAGTCATAGAGACTAGTCCAATCTGATTGTTTGTCTTAAAGTTATATAGTGACTTTCAGAGAGCAATTCGGCATTTATCCATGTTGATTACAATGCCATCTGTTCCTCCAACCGCACTGCAAAGAAAATAGATTTGACTAAATATTTGTGGCAGGCATTCTGTACAAAACCAATGGACCAACCACATCTGCTGCTCCAAAAAAGCCATTCTATTATTCCACAGGAAAGCATTGGGGAAAATCTCCTAATGCTGTTTTGGCATTGGTCGAGGCCTTTCTTCTGGAACAGCTCAGGTACTAATTAAACTCTTTAAGAGATTTTTTTTTGTTAGCTTGGCCAGAATGGCTCATCCTAATCTACATCCTTTTAGGTTAATTAAATATGATAAAAGAAGACTTGATAACACTAGGTGGTAACTTGATGGTATTTCTATGTGTATTTATTCTGGCAGAATTTTGGTTTCATTTTTCATTATTGCAGCAAATTTAAGGCCCCAGGGTCATTTAAAGGAGCTTTGAAACCGAGGGTTGGACATTTAGGTTTCTATTTAAATATTTAAATAGAGTATATACAAAAGATCGACTGAGTGATTGTTTTTTTTTATTAGGAATGTTTTGATTTATATTAAATGTAATAATTTTTTAAAAGTTTTTAGCAACTCCAACAACATAAAAAAATTCCACAAAAGGCTCTTAGGTAATGTTTTATGGAACCTGTACATATTTATAGTTTTTGAAGTATAGTTTTCCCCTGTGTTTTAGGTCGTTTCTTATGTGTTGTACTTGTTTTCTCCCTCTGCACTTAGACAAATTGTCTTCCACTAAGCCATTGGACAGTTGCTATTTGATTTTTAATTTTTTTTTTTTTAACATGTTTTGACTTAAAACTTAAAGGTCCTGTCAAGTGCTTTTAAATGTTTTTTGTTAAATGTTTAACAATCTTAACGGAAACATGAAGACAGGGCAGGACATATAGAACGTCCTGGTTACGTCCGTAACCCACGTTCCCCGAATAGGGAACGGAGACGTGTGTCTTACAGACTATGGGAGTACGTCAGACGACCAATCACTCTGGAGATTAAGAAAACGGGCCAATGAACGCCAAGTGAATTGGCGGAGCTCAGCTCCACAGCTGACAGCGCTTAGCCATTAGCGCTATATAAGCTGTCTGCTGTGAAGCGAGCCTTAGAATTGCCTGCTGAAGAGCCGAACATTCAGCTAACAGCTGGAGACTCAGGTGCTGTGGCAGTGGAGACACACGTCTCCGTTCCCTATTCGGGGAACGTGGGTTACGGACGTAACCAGGACGTTCCCCTTCATATGGGAACTCCAACGTGTGTCTTACAGACTATGGGAGACTGTATGGAAAACGCCACAGCAGCTAAGCCCGTCACGCTCCTGATGTGAAGTTTGCCAAGCATAGCGTGCGCGCACAAGCATCACCAAGAGCGCAACCTTCCAACGTCCCCTAGGCCTTCTATTTACCATTACATTGGAAAATTTAGATTTGGATCGGGTTTCGTAATGTGCTTTTTACCTAGCTAATATAGACTAGGGATTTTAAATTACGACAGTATGTTGGGAAGCGTGCCAGTCCCTGAAGGGGGAGGACGCTGCGGAGGCCACCTGCTACCCAAGAGGGGAGACTTGATGGCAATAGGAGCATATGGACTAGCCCTAATAAGGGGGAGTGCTACATATGATAAGCTGGTTAGCGGTTAGGGAAGACACGGGTCCGCCTGGACAGGGGGAACACACTGTGGTTAATATATGCATATGGGGTTACCGTGGGAACCGCGCATAGCCGGCACCGAACCTCAGCATGTGGGTAGACCAATTTGGGCATACCAGACATCACACTGAGCCAGGCACTCGACTCCTCCGCTGAGATGAGTGCTGGGGGCCTCGGAGGAATTCTCTAGGGTTCGCCAGATGGGAAACTTACTAGCAGAATAAAAAAGGCGCACGTATCTCCGTGTTAGGGAGCATGGCGCAGCAAGCGTTGTTGACACCGAGTTTAGTTTCCTCCCGACTGATCGGGATTACCCAATAATCGGGAAGAAAACGACTCCACTCGGAGATTACAAAACCTCGCGAATGTGTTAGGTGTCGCCCAGCCCGCAGCTTTGCATAATCTGTTAAGAGGTGCTGCGTACTCGCGCCGAAAAGGAGGCACCGCCTCTTACCGGGGGACACAGCTCACCCTGGCACATGAAGCGAGGGTGATGGCATACTATTAGAATGGACCAACCTCTGTTTTGATACGGTACTTCCCTTCTGCCGATCATAACAGAAAAGAGCTACTCAAAGATGTACGCTCTACATGTCACATTAAGCGCAGTGCGCGGACATACAATGAAAGGCTGGGCCTGTCTCCTCCGCAGACAGCGCTCGCAGGTTCACTACCACTTTAATATAAAGGGGGTGGTACGAACCTTGGCACAAGCTGAACCGGGGTCTCAGGTAAACGTGAGAGTAGGCCGGTCCAAATTCCTGGCACGATTCGCTGACCGAAAATGCCACCGGCATCCTAACCCTCCAGAATGATACCAACGCGACCAGCAGAGCTGTCTTCATGGACAGAAAATTTATAGATACTGAAACGAGTGGCTCAACGGATCTAACCATAACCGCTGGGGCTAGAGAGATCCCGAGAGGGCAAGAGTAGGGGGGCGGGATGGAATTAACCATCTCGCGCCACGCACCTCTGAGGAACCGGCTGATAAGGTTATGCTTTCCCAGTGCGCTGTCATCTGCCGCCCCCCCGAGGGCAAGGATGACAGCACACCAAACCTTCAGTGTGGAGGGTGACAGCCTGCGCTCCAGCTATCCTGAAGGAAGAAAACACAACACTAATCTGGCATGTCCGGGGTTCTTCTCCGAGAGAAGAGCTCCACACAACGAATGGACTCCACTACATAACATAGGCTTGCCTATACAGGGGCTCTAGTCTGAGTGACGGTGTTAACCATCTACTGATAGGTCACCTAAGTCCACCGCGCTGTCTAGAAACCCTCCTGGGGGTTCCAGAACGCTGCGGGTGCCAGAGGGTGCCCATCCCAAAAAAAGGAGTGCTTTTTCCGGGGAATTCGTCAGGGAGAGCCATCACGAGGAGTGTGAGTTCAGAAACTCGGGTCCGGTTGGGCCAAGGAGGCGCAACGAGCGAGACCCGCCCCTCGCTCCCCGACCTTGCACAGTGTCTGTGCGCGCAGGCTCACTGGGGAAAAATGAACGCGGGGCCAACTGGACCGCGCCGGGTGGGAGTCTCCATTCTTCCGGAAACATAACTGCCGTGAGAGCGAGTAAGCTGGCACGGAGCTCTTACGGGATATGAACGGCGCGCAGCTATTAAGCCGAATGACTCCAGTGGAGCAGATGGCGAGCGAGCTGAGACATGCGGCAGTAGCGCGCATCACCCAAATGGTCGATGTGCGCTATCGCGGCCGTGCTAGCCGTCCTAACCAACACGTGTGTCCCCTCCCGTACCGGTATGGACCGACGGAGAGCGAGAAACATTGCCGTCAGCTCCAGGCAATTAAAATGCCAACGCAACCGAAGTCCGGTATACGAACCTGCGGCTGCATGCTCGATACACACAGCCCACCAGCCCGTACTGGAAGCATCTGTCAAAATGACAGCATGATCGGATACTTGTTCTAAGGGCACCCCGGCCCGTAGAAGGCAAAATCCATCCAGGGACTGAAGGTGCGGCGACGCAGCGTGGTGACTGACACCCGGTGTGCCTCCGCGCGCTATGCCCACCTGGAAACTCGATCGCAAAGCCAGCGCTGAAGTGGTCTCATATGAACCATTTGAGCGGCGATGTAGCGGCTACAAATGTCATATGCCCCAGGAGCCTCTGAAAAACTTCAGTGGGACCACTGTAACTGCCGAATTAATCAGACAGAGCAGCATTGGCCCGGTGCGCTAAAAAAAAGCGCACCGTGATGGAGACCGAGTCCTGCTCCAAGCCGAGAAAAAGAGAAGCTCTCCCGGGGGAGAGCCTGCTCATTCTCGGTTGACCTGAAACCCCAACCGGCTAAGATGCCGAAGCATCAGGTCCCTGTGCATAATCGACTAGTTTAAGACATGAAATATATGTACATCAGTCAAAGAATAATCAAAAATGCCGATGCGCGTGCGCCGAAGAGGCACAGGGCATCCTCCACGCATGGAAACAGGGAGAGCCCGAAGAGGAGGACTTTGTACTGTCATGCTCGACTCTGGAACGCAAACCGGAGAAATGGACGGTGGCGTGGATGAATGGAGACATGAAAATACGTGTCCTTCAGGTCTATTGCTGCAAACCAATCCCGAGGACGGACGCACTGCAGTATGCGTTTCTGCGTGAGCATCCTGAACGGCATTTTGTGTGAATGACAGTTCAGTCTGCGCAGATCTAGGATTGGTCTTAACCCTCCGCTCTATTTGGGCACGATGAATTACGGGCTGTAAACCCGCAGTTCATCTCGGCTGGAGGGACCTGCTCGATTGCATCCTTCGCCAGGAGGATAGCAATCTCCTCTCGCAAGACAGGGGCGCTCACGGGGCTGACCCTCGTGAAATGGACACCCCTGAACCTGGGAGGGCGAATGGCGAATTGTATCGCATAGCCGAGTCCGATCGTCCGTATGAGCCACCGCGACGGGCTGGGCAGCGCTAACCAGGCTGGCAGAGCCCACGCTAATGGCATCATCGGCGCGATCGTTGACGTGCCAACGGAGGGGCAGCTCGGGAAGGGAGTGCTCGCCCCGGGAAGCAGAGCGGCCCGAGGAAGAGCCGAAAATAAGAGAATTTCTCTTACCTTCCTCCCTGGATCCCGCGATGAGGCTGGAGTGAGAGAAAGGAGCCCGTTCTCTTGCACTCTGGAAGCCTAAGGCGAAAGAGCCCGGCGCTGCGAGCTGGAAGGCGGGGCGTCCCAGACTGGCAAGGCTCGGGCTTGCGCACCCGGAGAGAGAGGAAACTGCTTTTTATTGAGAATTTGGTCACCGCCAGCCCAGAGGGGGGCAGTGGTGGTATTACTGATGTTATGTGTCCTCGGCCCTCTACCGAGGAAAAAGCAGGTCCCCTCTTCTCCAGGTGGCCCGTCTCAGGGACGCTTCGCGGTCCTCTTACCGGACTTAACGGCGCCCTGGATCGGTGGCGTCGCGGACCCGCGATTGGCTCGGCATTTGGAAGCGGAGCGGGTGTTGGGGCCGCGGGCGGACGCCTTCGGCGAGGAGCAGCGGGAGCGGATGGGACAGCGGGGAGAGCAGTTTTCTGAGCCCGCTGATGGATGACCTCCCCCATCGCTTTGGACTGCTCCTTCACCGCCAAGAATTCCTGGGTAAATTCCCCGACGGTGTCGCCGAACAGGCCAGCCTGGGATATGGGAGCGTTAAGAAAGCGAGCTTTGTCAACGTCAGCCACATCTGCCAGGTTTAGCCAGAGGTGGCGCTCCTGGACCACTAATGTGGCCATCGTCTTCCCCAGGGCACGAGCAGCCGATTTGGTGGTCATGAGAGCATAATCGGTTGCCATGCGGAGCTTATGCATCAAGCCCGAGGAAGAACCACCCCCCTGCAGCTCAGCCAACTTCTCCGCTTGGTAGCGTTGATAGGTGGCCATCGCATGCAAGGCGGATGCAGCCTGGCCCGCAGCGGTGTATGCTCTGGCCGTGAGAGACTCAGATAACTTACACGCTTTGGAAGGGAGTTTGGGTGGACCTCTCCAGGTGGAGGCGCCCCGCGGGCAAGATTGACCGCAATAGCGCGCTCCACCGGGGGAATCGACTCATATCCCCTGGCTGCCCCGCCATCAAGGGTGGTGAGAGCGGGAGCGCACGAGGACCGGGCAGAAAAAGGCGCCCTCCATGCCTGCGTGAGCTCACTGTGTACCTCCGGGAAGAAAGGGACGGGGGGCTTGGAAGGCTTCACCTTATTAGCCCCCACGTAACACCCATCTAAGCGGTCCGGCCGCGGAGCTGGGGGACAAGCCATCTCCAGTCCAACGGCCGAAGCAGCCCGGGATAGCACGGCTGACATGTCCGACTCCAAATCCGGGTTCCCGCTGACAACCCCGGAGGGTGGCGGCGGATCCGGATCGTTATCGGAGCATGTTAGCCCGCCCTCCGATGCAGCGGTGGACATCGCATCCCCGGTGTCATCTAATGAGAGCGCGGCCAGCCCGGAGGGTGGACCAGCGCTCCCACTCGAAGCTTGGACAGAGCACACTGAAGAGGAGCGGGGGGTCCGCGGGCCCGGAGGCGACGGAGAAGCCCCCACTGTAACCCTCAGGCCTGCCCGAGTGCTAACCGCATAGCGGGGAGCAGCAGGGGTGACGCACCCTAATGCTAGGATACGCCGCGACCTTAACTGTGCAACAGTCAAGCCCTCGCAGTGAGGGCAAGAACTGTCCGCGAGCACCGCTTCAACATGCCGGACCCCCAGACATGTGATGCAATGCTCGTGTCTGTCATCCGGGGCGAGGAAACCACCGCATCCAGAAACGCACGGTCGGAACGACATCTTGAAAAAGACGCGTTGCTCGACCGTGTTGCTCTCTTAGGGAACTCTGCTCTTTTAAAGAAAACTGCTCTTTTATTTTTCACACCAGTGAAACGCCAAGGGGACGGGAAACCCAGATCGACCGCCGCTTCTGCGTCTTCTCCCACACTGGTGAGTAATACTTTCAGTATTTTCAGCTTAGCAGAGGTTTTGCTCCAGTCTCAGTGAGGCTCTGAAGTAACAATTCTAAGGCTCGCTTCACAGCAGACAGCTTATATAGCGCTAATGGCTAAGCGCTGTCAGCTGTGGAGCTGAGCTCCGCCAATTCACTTGGCGTTCATTGGCCCGTTTTCTTAATCTCCAGAGTGATTGGTCGTCTGACGTACTCCCATAGTCTGTAAGACACACGTTGGAGTTCCCATATGAAGGGGAACAGTCAATTGTGTTTGTTTTTATCTACCAGTAAGAGTGGCTGGGATCAAGCTCATAAAATGAAAAGCAAATGCTCTCTAGCGTTTGATTGGAAGATTTGATTAGAAACTGAAGTATGAGGTGATGTGACGTCAAAAAACAAAACAAAAAAAAAAAACCTTAAAACTAACATACTGATACTAACATTTAATAATAATAATTTCATGGGACATTTAAATGGATAGGACATTCAAGTTTTGTTCTTCTTATCATTTTGTCATTTGGCCAAGTACAAACAGTTAATTTCTCCATTGTCTCTATTTGTCACAGAAGGAGGACAGAGACCAGAGCAGTGAATAATGATAGTTTATTGAAATAAATGGTAGATGGATGATATGACCAACGAGAGTATATTGCAGCAGAGATGGAGATTTGGACCAGATGATTCAGAGGGACAGAAGGAATGAGATGGAGCCAAGAACACTGAGGGAAACAGGTAAGTATACTAGTAGTAATTAGCTAGATCACACTGACCGTGGGAGTATTAGTCTTTCTGTTTATTGACAAGGCCGGACACATAATGAAGTGATGTGCAGGTTCAGGGCTAATCAGAATTCAGGTGACTGTAATCGGAGTGATTGGAGTGACTGTGAGTGGGGAGAACCTGGCCTGGCTGTTACACTATTAAACAGTGCTGTAGATTTCAAAAGTAAAACGATGATAATCTTGACCGTTTAAAATTTGCTGCCTATTCTCCTGCACTTCTAAAAACACAACTTTACCCTTTAAACAAGAAAGAATACTGATTTGTTAAATAACCAACCAGATAGCAAGACAGTAGAAACAGAGGGACTTATTATATAACCTCTAAAACATTTGCTGTCTTATAAAGTGCATTCAGATTAAGGATCACCATTCATTGTGAGAAAGTACTTTTTTCTCATTGTGAAATTCTTCAGAACATTACATCCCAAAACAAACTAGAATTATAAAACTATGGCACAATGGCCACACTCTGTTCCTGTGCGTTTTGACTTATATGGGACATCTGAAAAAGATTGTAAAGTAGCAAAACAAACAAAATGATAAACAGAAAACAGCTTTGTTGACTCATAAATGCAACCCTGACCCTGTAAAATTGTCTCTGAAGCAGTTTATTATTGAAGCTTCAAGGAGAGTTCCTGAGAATGTCAACAGTATCAATATGGCAAATTCAGTAATTGACCTTACTGTCTCGGGTCGGGAGAAGAATGCCATTTATCAACATGATGACATTTGCAGAGAATCTCTCTCAGTCTCTCTCTTCATATCTCTCCCGCCACTGTATATGGCTTGCATTCGAATAATCTGATGATTATAAAATATATAAAATGATGATTTCCAAAGTTTTTTTTTCTTAAATGAATTAGTAAATTTGTGTATAACTGTTTGTCTCCATTGAGATGACTGAACAGGCAGATAAAAAAAAAACAACATATATATATATATATACATACATTTAAATATCTCACAAATTAGTTAGTGATTTAGACATACTTTGATTAATGCATCAGAGGTAAAGCATGTCACCACTGGAGTCTAGGGCAGTCCAGTGCTGAAACTGTGACAATTTTACAACCATCAAAGCCATTCTTTGTTTCTAAACCCTGCATTATAAGCTAGAACAATATAGGCCAACTCTATAAATACAAGACAAATGTTATCTGTGAGAACTGCAGACAGATCTCTGTGCATATGCAAAATAACCCCTGGAGGTTTCTTATTCACATATACAGCACTATGACCGAGATGGGATATATCATTTTGAGTGATGTGCTTGTACATTGCGTATTGCACACTAAGATATCTCTGGACCTCACTGATAATTTCCTCCACATCCATCTCCAGTGACAGCCTACGTGATGTTTACCGATGAGTTCATCTTGAGGTTGTTCTGCAGTTTTTTTCTTTCTTTTTTTGAACTTGGAATCACAGGATGATATAATCTTACACCTTAAAGATTGGTGTTCTCAGTACATGGTGTACTGCTTTTCATATTGCTTCGTATTTTCATATTACCGTGAGAGCGAAAGCACAGAAAAGGAAGATGCACAAATAGCAAGACAATTATATTATATAATTACCTTGTCTACTGGGAGTCACTGGCAGAATCAGGCCAGCTTCATACAAAGAATGCAGCTCTTAATGACACTTTACAGCACCTTTACACAATGAAAGTGGGACTAAAGTGAAAGCAATATTAATTATTCTTGCAGACTGAATGAGAAACCCTTGACCAATATCAATCACTTGATGGTTCCAAGATTAGTGTGCCACAAAAGATACGTTGGATGCACTTATCAAGTAATGAGAAGAGTAGACCTATTTCAAATAAGAAATTGAAGCATAATAGCGAAAGCATGGTGATGTTTTGGAAAGAACATGTGCATCCGTTTCATGTACAATTATTTCAGAAGCAATTTGAAATAAAGATCACCTTAATGACCTATATTATTCAAACTTCAATCAATGAGCATTGTATGTTCTCTGACATTTAGTGGGTGCTTTTTACTCAAAACAAGTTTAAATAAATTGCACAGACAACCCCCTCTTGACTGAAGTTAAGCACAATTGTAAAGGACAAAATTAGATGTTATACACTGTTAACAATTTCCTGTAGAATCTAGATTATAGTAAAAAATACTATATTTACATTTACAGCACCATTTATCTTGCTGTATTATATTTATTTACAGTATTGTATATAATATATACAGTAATATATACAGAAAGCCAATCATCTGAAGAGTAATAAAAAGGGCCAATGAAATGCCAATGAGTTGGCAGTGTCAGCGCACGCAGCTGGCAGCAATCACAATCAAATTGTGTATGATAATGCCAGCATTGCCCTAAAACAACACCTTTTCACTTTCAGAAACCTCACACAACTGAAAGAGTCGTTTTGCTGTTCCTCCGAAACTTCGTTCGTTCGAGAGAGAGAGAGAGAGAGAAAGAAAGCTGCCAGCTGTTTTTCCCTTGACGGTGAAGCAGCCAGGGGGTACAAGGCAATTCCCCAGGTTGAGCATGCCATTGCGGTCAATCTTTGCCCGCGTGGTGCCTCTTCCTGGCGTGGTCAGCCTCGTCTTCCGTCCAAAGCGTGTAGGCTATCTGCATCCCTCGGGGCCAGAGCCTACACTGCTGCCGGCCAGGCTGCTTCTGCCTTGCATGCGATGGCCACGTAACAGCGCTACCAAGCACAAGCGTTGGCTCAACTGCACGAGGGTGGTTCTGACTCCAGGCTTTATGGATGACCTCCGCACCGCAACCAACTATGCTCTGCGTACCACTAAGTCCCTGGGAAGGACGATGGCCACATTAGTGGTCCAGGAACGCCACCTTTGGTTAAACCTGGCTGATATGTGTGATGTTGACAAAGTTCGCTTTCTTAACGCACCATCCACCTCAGCTGCTCCTCGCCGGGGGTGCCCGCCTGCGGCTTCAAGACCTGCTCCACCGCCCCTGCCTGCTTCACCGGCTAAGCGGCAGCACCGAGCACCCTGCAGGCATGCAGTGCCCCCGTCCCAGGGCACCGTTAAGTCCGATAAACAAACCGTGAAGCGACCCTGAGACAGGTCATCCGGAGAAGAGGGGACTTACTCTTTCCTCAGTTAAGGACCGAGTGCAACATCAAGTGGTGTTTTTCAACACCAGGCTGCTCACGGCCAGTGGCCGCCAAATTCTCAAAGAAAGAGTTTTTTCCCCCTTCTCTGGATGTGACAGCCCGAACACTGCCAGTTTGGGATGCTATGCCTTCCAGCTCGCAGGATTGGTGCATCTCGCCACGGGTCTGGAGTGTGTTAGAGGAGAAAGGTGTGTGTGTGATTTCCTTACCTTCTGCTCTTCCTCGGGACCCCATGGCTCCTGGGGTAAGCCCTCCCACTCCCTGCTGCCCCACCGCTGGTGCATTAATGGTCGGGCCGATGATGCCACTTGCGTGAGCTCTGCCAGCCTGGTTAATGCTGCCCAGCCTGTCGCAATAGCTCATTTGCACGATCAGACTCGGGTATGCGATTCAGTTTGCGAAACGGCCTCCCAGGTTCACAGGCGTTTATTTCACCAGGGTCAGCCCCGTGTCCAACCCTGTTTTGCGTGAGGAGATTGCTGTCCTCCTGGCGAAGGATGCAATCGAGCTGGTCCCTCCAGCCGAGATGAGGAGTGGATATTACAGCCCGTACTTCATCGTACCCCAAGAGTGGTGGGTTACGGCCAATCCTAGAACTGCGCATTCTGAACCGCTGCCTTTACAAGCTGCCGTTCAGACTGCTCAAGCAGAGGCGCATCCTCCGGTGCGTCCGTCCTCAGGATTGGTTCGCAGCGATAGACCTGAAGGATGCGTATTTTCATGTCTCCATTCTTCCACGCCACAGGAAAATTCTGCAGTTTTGCGTTCGAGGGTTGAGCGTGGCAGTACAAAGTCCTCCCGTTCGGGCTCTCTCTGTCTCCGCGGGTTTTCACCAAGCTCGTGGAGGGTGCCCTAGCGCCCCTTAGACTCGCGGGCATCCATGTACTCAATTATCTCAATGACTGGCTGATTCTAGCTCACTCGCGGGATCAATTGGTTATGCACAGGGACAGGATGCTCAGGTACCTCGACCTGTTGGGGTTTCGGGTCAACCGAGAAAAGAGCAAGCTCGCCGCTGTGCAGAGCATCTCTTTTCTCGGGGTGGAGCTGGACTTGATCACCATGACTGATGCTGATGCTGACCTGTCTGAAGGAGTTTGACAGAAGAGCTGTGGTCCCACTGAAATTATTTCAGAGCCTCCTGGGGCATATGGCTTCCGCAGCCGCGGTCACGCAGCTCAGATTGCTCCATATGAGACCACTTCAGCATTGGCTTCACTATTGGGTCCTCAGACAAGCATGGCATGCAAGCATGCAACGGGTGACATTCACTCCGCTGTGTTGCCGCGCCCTCAGCCCTTGAACGGACCCTGGGCATCTACAGGCAGGTGTGCCTCTAGAACAAGTGTCCAGGCACGTCGTCGTGATGACAGATGCTTCCAGCACGGGCTGGGGGGCCATGTGTTGCGGGAATGCAGCCGCAGGTCCGTGGAAAGGAACACTGATGCATTGGCAAATCAACTGCATATCAACCCCATGGGGGGTATCCGCTCCCGCCGCATGTCTCATGCCGCATGCGACAGCCCCTCCCTGGCAAATCCCTTTGAAAGAGGACCTTCTCTCTCAAGGACAAGACACCATCTGGCACCCTCGCCCAGATCTCTGGAACCTCCACGTGTGGTCCAAAAACGGAGCACCTAGGAAACTTAGGTGACCTACCGGCTGCGGTGGTTACAAGTTATGCCTACGCTCTGAAGTGGAGTCTATTCACTGAATGGTGCGCTTCTCTCCGAGAAGACCCCCGAACTTGTCAGATCAGCGTTGTGCTTTCTTTCCTTCAGGATAGATTGGAGCGGAGGCTGTCACCCTCCACACTGAAGGTGTACGTCGCCGCCATCTCCGCTCATCATGACGCAGAATAACCTCATCATCCGGTTCCTCAAAGGCGCGAGACGATTGAACATCTCATGCCCTCTGAGATCTCTCTGCAGTGCTCTCTAGCCTACGCAGAGATCCGTTCGAACCACTTGACTCAGTATCCTTGAGATTTCTGTCCCTGAAGACAGCTCTGCTGGTCGGGTTGGCATCGATCAAGAGGGTCGGGGACCTGAAGGCATTTTCGGTCAGTGATTTGTGCCTGGAATTCGGGCCGGCCTACTCTCTTGTTATCCTGAGACCCCAGCCTGGATATGTGCCCAAGGTTCCTACCACACCCTTCAGGTAGTTCAGGAGATTAGGTAGTGAGCCTGCAAACGCTGCCCACGGAGGAGGCGGACCCAGCCCTTTCTTTGCTATGTCCTGTTTGCACTCTGCAATGTTACGTGGACCGCACTTAGAGCTTTAGATCCTCTGAACAGCACTTTGTCTGATATGGCAGTAGGCAGAAGGGAAGTGACATATCAAAACAGAGATTGGCCCACTAGATAGTGGATGCCATCTCCCTCGCTTATCAGTGCCAGGGTGAGCCGTGTCCCCCGGGAGTTAGAGCTCACTCCACTTGGAGCATCGATTACTCTTGGGCATTAACAAGCGGCGCCTCTCTAACAGACATCTGTAGAGCTGTGGGTTGGGCGACACCTAATACATTCGTGAGATTTTATAATCTCAGAGTGGAGCTGTTTTCGTCACGTGTGCTGGATGGTTGAGGAAATTCAGTGTGGTGTTGTAAAATGCTTGCTTGCTTGCTGCGCCTTTTCTCTCTAACACAGAGATACGTGCGTTCCTACCCGCTAACCATCTTTCATATGTGTACTCCCCCTCTCTGGGTTAGTCCATATGTCTTCTTGCCACCAGGTCTCCCCAATGGGCAGCAGGTGGCCTCCACAGCCTCCTCCCTATCGGGACTGCACGCTTTCCCAACGTACTGTTGTATTTTAAAATTCCTAAAACTTAACTAGGTATATTTTTTACGACTCCCCAAAAAATATAAATACGCCTAAGCGCTTCAGAGGTAAGTAGGGTAAGAAAGGGCCAGGGGACACGTTGAAGGACTGCGTCTCTGGTGATGATGGTGCGCTCACGCTGGAGCCTGGCTAATCTCTCACCAATGACGTGGTAAGGTTTAATCACTGTGTCATTTTCCATACATTTCCCCACAGTGGAAGTTTCCACATAGCATTGTAGTTCCCCTCCCGCTGGTTACAACGTAACCCTCGTTCCTGGAAACCGGAAATGCTATGTTCCTTCACCACAGTGATTGCGCCTTAGCTGACAGCTGTAGTTCGGCTTCTACAGCTAGAAAAGGTGTTGTTTCAGGGCATGGCTGTCATTATTATAAACAATTTAATTGTGATTGCGGCCAGCTGCGTGCGCTGACACCGCCAACTCATTGGCATTTCATTGGCCCGTTTTATTACTCTTCAGATGATTGACTTTCTGACGAAATCCCCATAGTGGAAGTTTCCACATAGCATTTCCGTTCCCCCCTCGGGGAACGAGGGTTTGGTTATAACCATATCGTTGCCAGCATGCAAATATTCAATGTGAAATAAAAAAAAGTCTAACAAAGTCAATAAACAAAAAAACACAAACAAAATAAATGTATTTTCAGTAAATCGCACTGAATCATTTTGTAGACACCTTGCAGAAGTAAAGTTAAACAGGTTAGTTATAGAAGCTGTTGATGCTCTTTATGGAGTTGTTTAATGACCCTGTGCTGGGATTTTAAGAGATCCAGGCCTGGTTTAACAGACCGAACAGAGCTTAGACTAAACCAAGATTAAGACTAAACCACAGTTCAATGAAAAAAAGGAAAAGAAAAAAACTATTACAGATATTTATTTTAGATAAAACAAGGGCACTAGTTTATTTCAGTTCAAACAAATTTTTAATTTGGGACTAGGCTTAAGAGTTTGTCTGTGAAGCCGGGTGTTACTGTGTCTTATTTCAGTTGAGGTCTTCTAAAGCCTTGCTCACACTGTGCAATTTTTAATAATTCTACAATTGTAGCTTGACAGCTTGCACGATCTCAATTGTCAAAATACCAGACTGAAGATATATGACAAGATGCACCAAATACAGACACACAAGAAAACTCACCCAGCATTTGATGTCATCCATCTGTCACACATTCAGTAACCAGCATTCTGAAATGATACCTCACAGAAAATATAAACAATCTGTAGAGTATTTTTTTTCTCACAACATAACTTAATAATCAAATTGAAAAAGCAGTTTTTATTTCCATGCATCGTCAAATTCGTCACTGCTATTGATTCTTGGTTTGGTGCTCTGCAAGTCTTAAAGTTGTTACTGAAGTCAATATTAGTTTTGTGTTTTTTTTTCTCAATGCTTCTGCTTGTTAAGAGCAGGAGTTTATCATTAATGCACAATCAGCCCTTAATTATTCAATTAATTATCTCATTAGCTTTGACTCTGCTCTGGTGTTATTTTAACTCTCTTTGTAGGAGTGACACTAAATACTCTGTGAGAAGTTTTGCTGTGTATCAAATTTTACAGTATATTTAAAAAAAGCCTACTTTAAGGTGAATATATCAGTTAAGTTATGTTTATGTGGGATATTGTGAAAAGGAAAAAAACATTAAACAAGACCAATAACTTTTTTATTAACTTATTGAGACAGTATTCTCTAATTACCCATGATTTATGTACCTACAAGACATTTATGCACCGGCAACTATAGTTGCTGCTTGGACTTGGATTTGGCAAACACCTATAGATCTCTCATAAGATTTATTTTCTTTGGAGGATTCTAGAGACTTGCATTAGTAATTCATAGTAATATGAAAATTGCTTTTTTTTTGGAGGGTTGCCTTCATTATGCATCATAGAATTAGAGGTAGGACATTGAAAGCCTCATGTGACAGGAAGGAAGTCAATTCCAATTTTTATTTATTGAAATCCTTTATTTGGTTATTTGCTTGCATGTGATTGAGGAGTAAAACATAGATAGCAATAAGAAAGTTACTTATAAAAAAGAAAGTGGCAACTATGAACTTGGGTTAATTTGTGTCAGAAAATAAACAAAAGTCTTGTGGGCTAGGAAACAACATGATGGAACATAAATGGAGACAGAGTTTTCAACTGATAGAATGATTGGCAACAAACAAAGTCCTGCAAGTTCACAGACCTTAACAACCTAAAAATAAATACTCAGATGATAGATTAATTACAATGGACAGACTGAAAAGGTGAAAAAATAAAATGGGCACCAGCAAAGATTGAGAACTGCCTCATAGTGACGTTTTATACAAAAGGTAATGAATACCTTTTGCCTTCCAGTTGTCCTGTAGGTATCTAATGCTACACAAACAATCCCTTTCTCTTTCTCTTTCTCTCTCTCATTGCCAACGACATGCATGCTGCTCTGTGCTCTCTTTGGAACCAATTAAAAACACATAATATAAAAAAATATATATTGAATGTGGCATCTGTGAGTGCATCACATTGTAAAATGAAGGATGAGCTTTTGTATTTACATACTGTGAACTAATGGCATCATGAAAAAATCACATCTGTCAGCCTGCTCAAGGACATTCAAATAATTTTAATGATACTCAAAAAAAAAAGTATGATAATAATTAATGAGGCATGAAATGTAAAGTCAAAAAGACATCAAGACTAATGGTATGATAATAAAGCTTGGCAAGCAAATTTTTGCTGAATGTCCAGAATTCAGATAACATATCACTTGTGCAAATATAAATGCAAATTTTATGTTTTAGATTTTCGAGGAAATAAGAATCTAGTATCTAAAATAGATATAAACAGTCAATGCATTAGTAATTCAACAGGCAGTCATCAGGTTTTTGGTTATGATCTGCATTTA
This sequence comes from Danio choprae, assembly GCA_903798125.1. Classification (NCBI taxonomy): domain Eukaryota; kingdom Metazoa; phylum Chordata; class Actinopteri; order Cypriniformes; family Danionidae; genus Danio; species Danio choprae. The sequence goes on from CAIGQW010052710.1 coordinate 559,436, forward strand.
AATCTGTGCCGTTGATATATTTAAAATAACAGCATTATCTAGCAGAGAAATTAATTATTTCTATATACCATAGTGATTTTAATGGCTTAAAGGGTCGAACTGTCACCTCATAGCAAAAAAATTCTCGAGTCAGCTTCAGGTGACAGACTGGCCATGCATTCAAAACATTTCCCTGCCTACAACGTAGTTTTAGAATTTACGCAAATCTCCATATTGCAAGCGTTTGATTACTTTTTCATAATACATTTTTTGAATCATAATGTTGTTTTATTATAATTTTTTTCAGGTGGCTCAGGTGCTATTTAAAAAATTCTCCATTTTATTTTAAAGCCTTTAATGAGCCCATTTCCTTCATTAGAGTAAGGTCAGCTTAAGCATGAACTGACTCTCACAGCTAGATTTCTTGATCCCACTTTCTGTGAGTTTACTAAAGTGTGCATGTGTGATATTGAGAATAAATACTGAACACTCAAATGTAGAAGCAAGTTGAGAGGACAATATACGAGATGTTATTGTCCTGCTGACATCGCAATACTACTGTATTTAAATTCATTTAAATTGCAATTCTATTATTATTCCCCTATTAGATCACACTTTATATATAAGGGGTAGAATCACCACGATTAATAAACTATGACTTTGCGTCAATAAACTCTCAATTTGCTGCTAAATAACAGTTATTAAAGTAGTAGTTGCATTTAGGTATTAGGTACAAATAGGGATTTAGAATAAGATCATGTACACTAAAAAAAACAATTAATTGCTAAATTGTTGCAAACAACTTATATGGGCTGAATTTAAACAAACAAATTAAATGTAGTAATGTTCAACTTGATTTGTTTGTTTAAATTTAGCCCAAATAAATTGTTTGCAACCACTTACCTTAAACATTTTTAGTAAACAAAATGAATAATATTTTTCAGTGTACTGAAAAACAAGCTAGCTAACAGTAAGAATTGGTACATAACCTAACATGCTACCCTACTTTCTTTTGTGATGCAGTAACTCAATTTCTTGTTCACTTTGAACACTTTTACATTCACAAACAACTATATTACACAAATATATCATCTGAAAAAAACATCTGGACGCGTAAAAACAAATGTGGATCATACAACTACGTTTTAAATCAAATCTCCTGGTGGAAAAGACTACAAAACATGTTGATGCATCTGTTGCATTTTCCAACCTTCTGGATGTGAAGGCAAAATCACTGAGCTCAAAGCTTGTACAATATATTGATATATTGAATCCGTGCGGAAACATCGCCCCAGGCCGTGCAGCAGAGGGGGTCCTGCTGTGACAGACAGAAAAAAAAGCAGCCTAAACGCAGAGGTTTGTCCCGGTCCCTGTGATTCCTCTCTGATTCCTGCTCTGCATTCAGCATGCTCTCATGCCCTCGTTTTCCATATCACAGCCAATCCATTTTCAATGCCCACTCTTTCATTCCACCCGTACTGCTCGTAAAGGGAATTCTCCACTCTAAACCTCATTCTGAGTAGGTGTAATTAAAAGGCTTTCATGGTAATATTCCCTGCTAAGGACCCTGTTTGGTTTGTCCCTCCAGCTGCATGGAAGTCCAGCTTGCTCTTTCCAGCCAGAAACCAGTATAAAGCTCCATTTTCAGCAGCCTGGAAGGATGGCTAACTGAAAGTATGTTGCAGTGGATGAATTGAAGGCTAATTTTACACAAGTGGAGCTTGGAGTCCTGAATGTATAATATTCAAAAGAACCAGGTGGCAGCAGGCAGACTGCAAAATCAAGAATATCTCATGATTTTTTATAGCATTATGGGTCACACTTTACAATAGGGTTTCATTAGCTAATGCTAGTTAATGTATTTACTAACATGAATTAATAATGAACAGTACTTGTACATCAGTTGCACTTTGAGTTAACATGAGCTAACAATGAACAACTTTATTTCCATTAACTAACGTTAGTACAGATGAATACATGCACCCCAGGCTCATTCTGAAAATGTACACCTATATATGATTCTGGGGAGTGCCTAATACGTCCCAGGAGCTACGTTGTTTTGCAATTTTTGTTTACGAGAATCCACCAGGCCAATGTGTACGCTTTTTAGGATCTCAAATTTCTCTTACGAGTGCCACTGTCAACTGACTGACTGACTGACCAATCAACTGACCCACCCTCCTACTTCCCTAAACCCAACTAATAGTGTTTTCAAAAGCACCGATTGACCCGCCCACCCACTTCCCTCAACCCAACCGACAGTTTTAAAAAGCAATCCAGAAAAAGAAAAGCCCTCACCTGATTTTTACCATGTTTTCAGATTTTACTACATTCTCACCCTGTTATTTACTTGTTTATTTTATTTTTGGGATTCTGTTTTTGTCCTACCCGCTTTCTGGAACCGTTCATCACCGGACTCGAACCCCATCATTGTGGTCAACTCCTCTCTGCGTCTCAAGTCCACCGACATACATGGCTTGCTAACTGGACAAACTGGTAACAGCGGGAAAGCCGTTTTTACGGAGGTAAGCGGGTTAGCTGGTAAGCATGAAAAGGAACGATGTCATACCGCCTTGTAGCCTTCTTTTTAAAGACGAAATGCAGCCATACTTACTTCTGGCTACATAATTCGCGATCTCCAGAAATGTATATAGGGCTATGTTTTCCGAATGAGCCTATGTTGCATCAATACTGTAATAAATGTACTGTTAATTTTTTGTTCATATTAATACATTAACTACAGCCTTAATGTAAAGTGTTACCGAATTATGATTGGGAACAATTGAAAATATAGCGTCTTCGTCTGACATTAAAAACAAAACATAAGCATTTAGAAGGATAGCAGTTTAGTATTAAATAAATGCCCTTTTGGATTGAAAGGTGTGATATGCGACGTGAGACCAGACAAGCACTTCCTAGGGATTCGAAACAATTTAAACACAAGCTCAAAACTACTCTAAACTGTTACCTTGTCTCTAAAGAAGAACTATATGTGGCATTTTATTTGACAGAGATCACAACAAAGGAATATAAATGCGCAATGAGCCTGCATCTTACATCAGAGACCATGCAGCCTTCCTCCCACTTCCCATTCGCCTTTCTCTAATCTCTCACATCAAAGTTTAATGCCTAACATTTGCAGAGCCTCTGAAGTTTCAGAAAACAGCTCCTGTGATTCAAATACTCTAATCTGGAGAGAGAAAAAAGGGTATTATTAAAATGATTCATTTGAGCACATTTTAATTTGCAACAGCTAATGAAATATTTGTAGAAATGAAGTGTAAAGAGGCACTTTTAAATATTTTAGTGATTTTTCTCTTTGAGAGGCAAAATATTATAGACACTTTATTGTTGTTGTTGAAGTTGTTGTTTACTAATGTTGTTTATGGAGTCCCAAAAAAATAATAATGAAAAATAAATCTATCAGGCAGTCAGTCAAAAAATAACTTTTGCAGATAAAATGAAAATGCACCCATCATGACTTCAAGAGAGTTTAGTATTTGAAAGTCGTTTTGCATGATTGATAAAGTGTGTGATTCATATAGAAAATAAAAGAGAGTTCGACTTTCAGAGATAAACTGTTTGTTTTTTGTGTGTGTCCTCATCAAGCTCTTTTCAACTCTTTTAGTGCTTTTGTAACATCTGTTTCTGCATTTGAATCATGAAGCAAACTTTTCTGATTAGCTCCATCTCCAACCAATTCGCCACGATGCCAGGATTCATTCATCTGTCATTTGTGCTATAAAGAAAAGCATCTACACGCAAATCCCTTTCTGAATGGAAACCATTGAAATCAGCTGAGTTGAGCCTCTCTCAATGAGCAATCAACGCCATGTGAGCTCCCACTGAGAACCCTAATTAGGATCTATCATAATTTAAATGATTTAGAACTCTGCCATGTGCACTTCAATCTACAACAGAGAAAACGCAGCCTCGTGATGATTAAGGGCACGTGCTGACGTTGTTTGATTGTGCACAGCTCTGTTTAAGCTCATACCAAAACGCACAGTAAATATCTCTTTTCCTTCTGTATGTATATACGGTAGGTGTGACATTAGCTGTGAAATGCAGAATTATTCATTACCTTCGACTCTCTGCTGCACAGCATGCTAATGTTACAAGATGGTGCTATCATTATTTATTGATTTTCCAACAGTTCTGTGGCTTGTAGGTCAGAGGGGCTGGAAATGTCTTTATATCTAACCTGAGTTGTCTGAGCTGTGATTACAGCTTGGTTGTTTGATGTGCTAAAAAGAGCAACAGGCATGAAGAGCCAGGTGATAATGAGAGCAAGAAAGGTGAGAGAAATGTTTCCCTCCAAAAATCACACATGCCTATGTATTTTGATGAACGTAAGAATCCCAAAAAAATATGAAGTTTGCTCAAGTCACCATGAAATCAAAATGTATTCTACTTATTTTTATATGCTCTGTATATAGTAGTTATTGTTATAAATGATGTACTGTATATGTGCACATTATTGTGTAAAATTTCCCTCATAAACTTTAATCAAAAACCATACATTTCCCTCCCCCTCCAAAAGACTTTCTTCACTTCCTGGTCGCATGGAAATCCTTTAGGGCGGGTATATCAGTGAGTGTTCGTTTCTGCTCTGAATTCATCCATTCGTCAATCTTCCTTTATTTTATTAGCAACGCCCCTCTTTCAACAACCCAATCTTTTCCCGAAGAACGAAATCCTGCAACACGCTATTTATTTATTTTTTTTCTAATTTCAGGACTGTTTCAAGCGGATTTACGTCACGATGGTGGGAAAAAACGTTCGTTTCATTGCGACTTTAATACATGTCAGCCTTCCATGTTTGTCTGGAATGATCTCATTCTATGCTGACAGCCAAACATGACATCTGTCCTTCGCAGCTGTGATAAATTCATACTCATCTGCAAGAGTTATTTCTTGGCCCATGTTATTACTGCTGATGGGCAAACCTGGCTGGTATCCTCAAGCTAACAACCATCATATATATATATATATATATATATGCTCTTAAAACAGATGTGTTAAAAACAACACAGCTATGTTTGCGCTGATAGTGATGCTGATCATCATGAAGATGCCATTGTAGATTCTGAGGTTTCATCTCAATATATACAATCTGAAAACCTGGGACATAAAAATGTTCTTGGATCACAGGATAAGGTTAACAAAGCCATTGTTTAGCTATTTTGATTATAACTTATTGGATAAATAATAATAATAATAATAATAATAATCAAAAAGAACAGTAATATTATCACTAGGCTACTAATATTATTACTAATCATCATATTCTTAATAGTAGTCACATTGTCTGATTTGCTGAACATTATAAGAGAGCTGTCATTTGAATCACCAATATTCCCACTTATAAGTAAATAAACTGGTAACAAACGATATGAATAAATGGCTTGACACAATCAGAAACTTCACAGGCCTACTGCAGCAATAACGTGATCCATTCATTTAATCACTAAAGAGTGCAATGCAGCTGATTATAACAAAAAAAATTTAAACTTTGCTTAGTTTTTATCTTTCTGAGTACATTTTAGTCTTTTTTGTCAACAATAATGTGCTGTTCATTCGTTTGATGAGTGAATCAGAGCACGCACAATCATAGCTTTCAGTAAGGTTACTAGCACAGAGAACTTGCCAAGTTTCTGTTTGTGTCAAGCTACAGTATATGCAAGAAATATTTTCTCCCTTATTTTGGTTGACAATATTAAATTTTTTACAGAGATAGGTCTCTAGTTAGTTTTGAATGTGTAATTCTCGGGAAAGCGGCAAATTGTGAAATAAATCTTGTTTGTGAAGCACCCACTAACACGGTCAACATGACTGTCATGTTCAACAGTGCTCAAGCGTTTCAATAATGCTACCAAAATGCACATTGACTGTCTAAATAATTCACATTTACAACATATTTTTTTATTCATTCATTCATTTTCTTTTTGGCTTAGTCCCTTTATTAATCTGGGGTCACCACAGCGGAATGAACCGCCAACTTATCCAGCATATGTTTTACGCAGCAGATACCCTTCCAGCTGCAACCCTGTTACTGGGAAACATCCACACACACCCATTCACACTCATACACTATGGACAATTTTAGCTCACCCAATTTACCTGTACCGCATGTCTTTGGACTTGTGGGGGAAACCGGAGCACCCGGAGGAAACCCACGCAAACACGGGGAGAACATGCAAACTCCACACAGAAACGCCAACTGACCCAGCCGGGGCTCAAAGCAACGACCTTCTTGCTGTGAGGCGATTGTGCTACCCGCTGCGCCACCGCGCTGCCCACATATTTTTTTTGAGTTAAAAAATTATTATTATTATTATTATTATTATTATTATTATTATTATTATTATTATTATTATTAAATTATAATAGAATACTAATTAAAATATAGCAACTCCAAATACCTGACATGTAGCATCCAAGTCCTCCACAGATGATAGGTGCCAGCCAACCTTTGCTTAAAGTGTCAGAGTAAAGTAAGAGCAATATGATTGGATCATGGTTAACACATTCTGTTGGGCACAATGTTGTTTTATTCACTACATCCCTCTTTCTTTTTAAACCACAATCAATTAAAAGTACACATGATGTGTTAAAATAGCCATAACACTAAAATGTGTTAAATAAAACCCCTTTTTGAGAATGCTGGATCAAACTAAGACTTCATTTTTGAGAGTGTAATTACTCTGCTCAAGGCTGACATAAATAGCATATAATGCTAAACTAAACTAATAGTGCCCACTACCAAGGAGTTAGTCCAAAGCATGGATACTTTATTGTGGTATTTTAAATGCTAGTTTGTTGTGAGGTTTGAAACGTTGTGGTAATAATGCATAGCGGGAGTGTAGTTGATAGCAGTAATGAGGCTGTTGAATGTTGAATTACTGCTGTGTTAATAATTGTACTCTCTGCTGTGCTTATTGAGTTTTATTGGCTGCCAATATTGTCTTGAAGTAATGTTTGCACAACCCCCTTCGGTGTTCAGTAATTTGCTTGAGGGGATAAATACTATAGAGATGTTTTGAAATGGTCAGTCTTGTTTGTCTTAGCAATGTCACTTTCCAAGATCCACAAAACAGCAGATTAATAAATTAGTGAGGAATTATTAGCTGGCAGCTAGCTCTCTGCAACTCTCACATGGTCGCCCACTGAAGCTAAGCAGAGCTGCACCTGGTCAGTACCTGGATGGGAGACCACATGGAAAAGCTAGGTTGCTGCCGGAAGTGGTGTTGGTGAGGCCAGTAGGGGGCACTCAACCTGCGGTCTGTGTGGGTCGTAAGGCCCCAGTATAGTGAAGGTGACTCTATGCTGCTCAGTGAGTGTCGTCTTTCAGATGAGACGTTAAACCAAGGTCCTGACTCTCTGTGGTCATGAAAAATCCCAGGATGTCCTTCGAAAAAGAGTAGGGGTTTAACCCTGGCATCCTGGCCAAATTTGCCCAACGGCCTCTGTCCATCATGGCCTCCTAACCATCCCCATATGATGATTGGCTTCATCACTCTGTCTTCTCTCCACCAATCAGCTGGTGTGTGGTGTGCGGTCTGGCACAATATGGCTGCCATCGCATCATCCACACACACACACACACACACACACACACTGAAAATACTGAAATTTGTAGTTATTTAAAAAAATTACTTAAAAGTTTTATCCGAATACTTTCAACCCAGGCTCATCCTACTAACGTACCACTACTGTATATACATTTCTGGAGAGCACCAATTACTTTCCAGGAGCTACGTTATTTTGCAGTTTTTGTTTTTGTAAATCTACCAGAGGCCGCTGACACTTTTTCAGATCTCAAATTTCTCTCGCGGGTGCCATTTGAGCCTGCTGTTCTTGCGTAAATCCACTAGAGTATTTAGCATCAGAATTAGAGCATCAGAAAAAAAAAATTATATATTTAAAAAATTTATTTACAGCACAATCACGTACATGCTGGAAAAGAATTCACCTAATGGACTACAATATTTAAATATAATTTCACCCAATAATTGTGTATTTGTGTACAATACCCATTTTGGGAACAAAAATATAATAATATTTGGATGATTGACAGGAGGATGTAGTGTTGGTGATGGTAGGTGCACTACCAATTTCTGTGATGAGTCTACTAGGAAACGTGAGAGGACAAAGAGCTCATCTTTATTTGTTGGCTTCTCATTCACACCTGGCTGGAGGCAATGATAACGTCTTTGTATGTAATAATGGTTTAATTAAAGTACAGCTCGACTGGCCTTGCATAGAAATATGAGATATAGGTACTGTCACTTTATCAGAGCACAAATGCATGATTTATAGCCCCTATCTCCTTGGTTACAAACACTCTGAATTAGAAAAAACTTTTATATTTTGTCAGCAAAGAGGAAAAAAAAACTATTTGAACAAACTTGCAAACATCTGACTGCAAAAGGGTTTGTTTTATAATCTAATAAAAGATTTTTCTCTTGTCAGTATGCATGGCAAATCGTGTAGCTAGCCTCTTTTGCTGACTTTTTGTGATCTATTAATTTACCGTAGGCAGAATTGTGTGCCAGTTTAGTCTGTTTTATTGATTCAAATTGTATCATTATGGCCAATGCCAGTAAACATTTAAATAAGAATGCAGTTTCATCCAAACTATAAAACCATCAACAAGATATATTGGCTTCGTACTTTCGTACTGGGATTATAATTCATTTACAAATTACTCTCATTGGGCCGGAGTGCCAAACACCACTGTGCCAAATAGAAAAAGAAAAAAAAAAGGGAAGAGATAGGACCTATCCAAGTCTTGATCTTGTAGTGAATTTTTACATTACTCCTATGTATTCTTAGTTGCATCTGTACGGTTGATAAGCAAACGTGCATTCCTTCAGCTTTTGCTTTTCCTCTTTAAGCTGTCTTACACAGCCACAACATAGCAGGAGATACAGGACATGTGACAACAGCCTAAGCACCTCTTAGGTTTCATTTGGAGATATAAAAAATCCATTTGCATAAAAATGACATTACTGAAATTGCGATCAGATGGCAACGTGCGAGGCTGAAGTGTCATTCTCGGGAGATGAGGTGGCAGCCGTATCTTTAATTGAAAAGTGAATGGGGATAAAACCTTGTGCTGATAAGCGGAAAGAATGTTCTGTTAACCCTGTCCAGTTTATTGTCTTCTCATTGTTCATTCTTTTTTTTTAATGCAGCCCTTCTCTTTTTTCTCATTGTTCTCACGGTCTCCTCATTTTTGTCCCCATTTCTCTCTCTCTCTCTCTCTCTCTCTCTCTCTCTCTCTCTCTCTCTCTCTCTCTCTCTCTTTCACTTTTTTTGTAATAATCTGGTCCCAAGTGCTCTTTTATAATTAACTATATAAGTAGCAACATTTGTGCTTTAACTTCCTATTCTTGTAACGTCATCGAGGCAAACATAAAAGAAATCAGTTATTAGAAATTAGTTATTAAAACAATTATGTTTAGACATGTTGAAAAAAAATATTTGCAGAAATTGGGGAATGAATATACAGGTTAATCAAATACAGTGATATTTTTGCATTAGTATGATATAAAAAAATTATTGTAAGCAAATCTAATTAATAAAATAATTAGTAATAATTTAGCCATACATAAAATGATCCACATGATGACCTTTAACCTGCAGATGACGTATTCTAGGACGTTTCCTCCTGGTTTCCTCCTGATTCCGAATCTCTGGATGCATTTTTTGGAGTTAGTCGACGTTTGCGGTTTTGCACTTGAGAGTGTTCTTATTTACTTGTTGTTCTTATTTTACAAGAACGGCGTGAAAAGAGCAACTGTTGTGCAATGGGAGAAATTAAGCTTTACAAAGCTTCGATATAATAAATCTTCATGTTATTCAGAACAACATAACTCTGTATGATGTTGTACTGCATAAACTTCACATAGTATATTACATTTCCTTCTATTCAGCAGCCCATTGCAGGGTTGTTTGTAATATTCAGTATGCTCATAGGTAGCTTATAGGGAAATATGAATAATTAATCATTACTAGTTCTACTTGATTATGCATATTTGGATCAATTATATGTACATGAATAACTTGATGTAGCAGAATTTAGTTTACAATTCAAACAAGTTCAGTCAGCAGTCATTCACCGTGGATTGGATTAATTATCAGAATGTTATTTTGGTTGTGTTTTCGAGAATGTTATAATGACTTAATAATAATAATAATAATATTAAATAACGTCCTGGGCCTCACGGTGGCGCAGTGGGTTGCACGTTCGCCTCACAGCAAGAAGTCGCTGGTTCGAGCCTCGGCTGGGTCAGTTGGCATTTCTGTGTGGAGTTTGCATGTTCTCCCTGTGTTGGCGTGGGTTTCCTCCGGGTGCTCCGGTTTCCCCCACAAGTCCAAAGACATGCGGTATAGGTGAATTGGGTAGGCTAAATTGTCCATAGTGTATGTGTGTGAATGGGTCTGTGTGGATGTTTCCCAGTGATGGGTTGCAGCTGGAAGGGCATCCGCTGCGTAAAACATATGCTGGATAAGTTAGCGGTTCATTCCGCTGTGACGACCCCAGATTAATAAAGGGACTAAGCCGAAATGAAAATGAATGAAAGAATGAAGTTGGCGGTTCATTCCGCTGTGGCGACCCCAGATTAATAGAGGGACTAAGCCGAAATGAAAATGAATGAATGAATAACGTCCTGGTTACGTATGTAACCCACGTTCCCTGAATAGGGAACGTAGACATGTCTGTAAACAGACTACAGTAGATTGCTAGACAACCAATCACTCTGAAGAGAAAGAAAAAGGGCCAATGAATGCCAAATGAGGTGCGATTGATTAGTCATTAGTGGAGTATATCAGTAGCGTCCGCAGAGCGAGCCTCAGATTTTTGCCAGCTGAAGACCGAACACTCAGCCAACAGCTGGAGACTCAGCTGCTGTGGCAGTGGAGACGCACATATCTGTTCCCTATTCGGGGAACGTGGGTTATGTACGTAACCAGGACGTTCCCCTTCATATGGGAACTCCAACGTGCGTCTGTAAACAGACTACGGGAGACTGTATGGAAAACGACACAGCAGCTAAGCCTGTCACGCTCCTGATGTGAAGTTTGTCAAGCAAAGTGTGAGCGCACAAGCATCACCAAGAGCACAACCTTCCAACGTCTCCTGGGCCTTTTAATTACATTACATGGGATTAATTCAAAAATTTAGATGGGGGGGGGGGTCATAATATGCTTTTACCTATCTAATATAAACTAGGGATTTTATAATACAACAGTACATTGGGAAAGCGTGCCAGTCCCCGAAAGCCATCTGGTACCCAAAAGGGAAGACTTGAAGGCAATAAGAATATATGGACTAGCCCTAAGGAGGAGTAGTGCTACATATGATAAGCTGGTTAGCGGGTAGGGAAGATATGGGTCCGCCTGGTCAGGGGAGACCAGAGTGGGCATACCAGACATCACACTGAGCCGCTGAGTTGGGTGCTGGGGGCCTCGGAGGAATTCTCTAGGGTTTGCTAGATGGGAAAATTACTAGCAGAATGAAAAAGGCGCACGTATCTCCATTCTTAGGGAGCATGGCGGAGCAAGCGATGTTGACACCGAGCTTAATTTTCTCCCGATTCATCAGGGTTATCCAATAATCGGGAGGAAACCGGCTCCACTCGAAGATTATAAAATCTCGCGAATATGTTAGGTGTCATCCAGCCATCAGCTCTGCAGATATCTGTAAGAGAGGCGCCACGTGCTAACACCCAGGAGGAGGCGACACTTCTAGTAGAGTGTACTCTCACCTTGGGGGGGGGTGCAGCTCGCCCTGGCATTTATAAGCGAGGGCGATGGCATCAACTATCCAGTGGGCCAACCTCTGTTTTGGTATGGCACTTCCCTTCTGCCGACCACCATAACAGATAAAGAGCTGTTCACAGGATCTTAAGTTTTGCGTTCGTTCTACGTAAAGGGGCAAACGAGACAAAGCAGTGAATAGGCTGGGTCCGCCTCCTCCGAAGGCAGCACTTGCAGGTCACCACCTGATCTCGATATGGGGTGGTAGGAACCTTGGGCACATAGCCTGGTACTAGAATTCCAGGCACGATCCGCTGACCAAAAATGCCTCCAGATCCCCGACTCTCTTGAACAATGCCAACGCGATCAGCAGAGCTGTCTTCATGGACAGAATTTTTAAGGATACCGAGTCGAGTGGCTCGAATGGATCTCCCTGCAGACCCGCCAGGACTACAGAGAGATCCCAAGAGGGCATGAGAGAGAGGAGGGATGGATTTAATCGCTGCGCGTCTCTGAGGAATCAGATGATTAGATTATGCTTCCCGAGCATGTTGCCATCCACCGCATCATGATGAGCGGAAATGGCAGCCACATAAACCTTCAGTGTGGTGGGTGACAGCCTACGCTCCAACTTATCCTAAAAGAAGGATAACACAATGCTCATCTATCAAGTTCGGGGTCTTCTTGGTGAGAAGCGCACCATTCATCGAATAGACTCCACTTCAGGCTGCCAACAGCTGTAGGCAGTTAATGTGCCAATGTAACCAAGGTCCGGTCCACAATTCTGCGGCTGCATGGTTGTTGCACACGGCCCCCCAGCCTGTGTTGGAGGCATCTGTTGATATGACAACATGCCTGGATACTTGTCCTAAGGGCACCCCGGTCTATAGAAAAGCAAGATCCGTCCAAGGGCTAAAGGTGCAGCGACCCAGCGGACTGATGTACACTCGATGTGTGCCTGCGTGCCATGCCCATCTCAGGACCCGATCGTGAAGCCAGCGCTGAAGTGGTCTCATATGAAGCAATCCGAGCAGCGTGACAGTGGCTGCAGATGCCATATGCCCCAGGAGCCCCAGGAGCCTTTTCAGTGGGACCACTGTTTTCCTGTTGAGCCTCAAACAGGATAGCACTAATCTGGCACACTCCTCTGAGAGGCGTCCTGCGGCGAGGGTGCTCCAGTCCCACAGGTGGCTCTGCGCTGCCGCTTGGCCGGTGGAGCGGGCAGAGTAGGCGGAGCAGGTGTTGTAGTCGCAGGTGGACGCCCTCGGCGAGGAGCAGCCAAGGTGGATGGGGCAGTGGGAAGAGCTTTTCCAAGGCCGCTGATCGATGACCTCTCCCATCGCCTTTGACTGCTCTTTCACCGCCGAGAACTCCTGGGTAAAATCCCCAACAGTGTCGCCGAACAGGCCAGCCTGCAATATGGGTGCGTTAAGAAAGCGAGCTTTGTCAGCGTCCCGCATATCTGCCAGGTTAAGCCAGAGGCGGCGTTCCTGGACCAGCAGTGTGGCCATCGTCTTCCTCGGAGCACGGGCGGCCGATTTGGTTGTCATGAGAGTGTAGGCTCTGGCCGTGAGAGACTCAGACATCCTACATGCTTTGGACAGGAGTTTAGGGGGACCTCTCCAGGTGGAGGCACCTTGCAGGCAAAAATTGACCGCAATAGTGCGCTCCACCTGAGGAATCGCCTCATACCCCCTGGCTGCTCCAATATCGAGGGTGGTGAGTGCAGGAGTGCACGAGGTCCAGGCAGAGAAATGTGAGTATTATTGTTTATTGTTTGCAAAAAAAGTTGTTTTCTATTTTCTAAATGAATCTTGTCTTTTACATTAAAACTGAAGTGTGAAATTTTAAGTAAATAAATAATAACATTGAAGATAAAATAATCCTTCAATAACCTAAATCAAGATAAAGTCTTTTTGATTTGGGTCATATCATCAAGTCTGACCATAAACCTTCTTTTTTGTGTTGTCACAGTAACCAGAGACTTATTCTGAGTTGGAGTTGAAGTGTAGAAACTATAAACACATGGCCTATTGGTTAGATGAGGGGTATTGTGAATAATATTTGTTGAATATTAGAAATAATTGCATTTCTGATCTCTCGCTATTCTTAATGTACAAATGTTATTTTTCTATAATAGTTCAGTTGTATTGTTTGTATTGACAAATTCAAAAGCAAGCCTGATTCATGAAACCGTAAATACTGTAAATGCACTTGAAAAACTTGTAATTTTCACTAATAAACTGTAGATGAAAAGTTTGACAGTACCTCCAATGATTGTAAGGTTGTTGCTTATACCTTTTGAACTTTTTGACTTGCTTTTTCATTGCAAGCATGATGCACTGTTGACACCTGTGCTGTTTCAAAGCATATCCAGCTGTCAAAACAGCACACCCACACAAACATCACCTTACCACGGGCCTGAGACTTTGAGTTTAAGACAAAGGAACATTTCTAGAGCACAGCATGGCATTAATATCAGAGGAATGCAAGTGTTACAGATGGTCATTGGTCACAGTTGCAGGGGTTAAAGCTCTTTGGGCCACGTTGGGTTTTCACCTTGAGGGCTCTGAACTGTTTTTTTTTTCTGAAGTGAGCATATGGAAAACAGGTGACTGAAGAGACAGGTCTGAGTTTTTTTCAGCTTGATGCTTTCTGCAGAAGCCACAGGTGATCCACATGCACTGTATAACAACTAATGCAAGTTCATAATTTTTTTTTTAAGAATGCAGACGGGACACTTGCTGTTAAGAAACAAATGGCAACACTAGATAGATAGATAGATAGATAGATAGATAGATAGATAGATAGATAGATCTTCCTTTCACTTTAATGACTACATGTATTCAGAAATACATCTTTTATTATCATTACATTGAATGGGTCAGCACATCTCTAGAACTAGCTAACAAGCTAACTTAAGGGCAAATTTACATAAAACATGGTCTTAACCTTCTAGACTGAAGTGTAGGGTTAAGAATTGTCTTTTCATAATGGTCCAAGACAAGGATTTATGCTCCCTCATTAAAATTTAACTTTTATATAGCTTTAGTAGCTCTCCAAGTTTGCCAACCTGTGAGTTTTTTTTGGCAGACAA
>CAIGQW010052710.1:585895-598852 GCA_903798125.1 Danio choprae
TTAATTTCTTTTTTTTAAAGCAAATATATACCTGTATGTCCATATCCAGTGACCATTACTATTTATTGATTTGAAGTTTGGAGGGAAAAGGGGGAAAAAACTGTCATTTAGCAAGTGACCAGGAAGACTTTTTAATGATTGTTCATGTTATCCAGGATTTAATTGTAATTTTTCTTTTTTTTTTTTTAAATGAGTGCCTGTGCGTATGCCTGTGCGTATGCACTTGTGTCTCAACTGACCTAAAAAGTATATTTAACAAGTACATGTATAAAGTGTAAAATTTAGATTATCTATCTAAAATACAAATCTAAAATCCACCCATCACATTTTACAATCTATAACATTTTTAGATAGATAGATATTTTTTTATTATATTTTAATGTAATAAATCATTAAGCTGCACTAAAACACTAAATGACTGTACTTCATCTTTTATGCATTTAGGAGCTAATCTGGGCAGTTGATATTATCCCAAACCTTTTTTTAGCATGAACAAAAGAGTCCTTCAGTGGCTCATGCCCTTCTGCTCCTTTTCCCAGACTAAATTACCTGACAGGCTGACCGATCGGTCACTTTGGGAATAGAAAGAAATTTCTTTTTCCTGTAATTAAAGGCTTTGCCGTCATTCACCTCTCTTTCACTTCCCTGTCTATGCCAATTTTGCTTGTGTGGTCAAGTGTGTGCAGTGAGGGCTCATGGGCCATAGTTGGCAAGAAAAATAACAAACAAACAAACACAATACATATACATTCAATTAACTTGATGCTGCCATTTAGATAACAGCAAGGAATTGCAGTTGCAATCATTGTAGTAGTCAAAGTTTGTCCGAAGGCAGCCAGTCTTAACCATTGCTAACTTTAGTGTTTATCCACCATTCCTCTCTTTGTTCTGCTTTTTAGAAATTCTGTGTGTTCCCACAGTGGTATTTTGAAATTGAACCAAAAAAATACACATTAATAGTTTTGTTCCAAATCAGTTTTGCATTAAAACTGTTAGTAAAGGTATGATTCGTGTCATCCACTCAAAGCAACACAGTCTGTATAACGAATTTAACAAATATGCATTAAACCAAATAAATGGTTGTCCCTGCAGAACAGCTCCCCCAAACTTTCCATGCAATCATGTTTCTCTTCAGCATTTTACATCCAGGGGGATTCCTGGGTGGGAGGGCATAAACAAAAAAAAAGGGTGATCAAAAAAAAAAGAGGCTTTCCTGTGTTTATTTCACTGAGACCCCGAGCCTGACCTCAGCCATCTGTGTGTGCAGTTAGCACGGGCAGTGTTGGTTAACCTGTCAACTGAGCGCCCCTGTGTCGTCAAGCTTAGAATTTTAGGAGTTAATTTCATGACCTAATTACTGTGATTGTCAAGCTGATCTTAGATTAGCCCTGACAACCCTAAACAGAAATCCTTTTCGCTGTCTGGATAGGACAATAATCGTATTGACTGTGAATAGCACACTTTTTCAGTACTAGTAATCAAATCCTTTGGTTAATGAAATGCCTAAGCCATTCTCGAGCAGGATGTACTGTAAATAATAATGAACGTATGAACATCACACTGTTATTAAAAGAACCTTGCTCCCTTCAATTTTTTTGTTCACTTTTATAGTCATCTCAATATTTTTTGTCAGTTTGATTGATGTCAGTTAAGTTAAACTTAAAAAAAAAGTTGAAACCTTATTAACTTATTAAAATAAGTTAAAGCAACATAAAATAATTGTAGACTTAACTTTTTGTCATTGCATTTTTTACAGTGAAGACTAACATCTGTAAATGGTATAAGCAAAGTCTGGTTAGCTCTTTGCAATCAGAGTGATTTGTAGACTTCTGCTTTTTTTTTTCTTTTCTTTTAATTGAAAGTGATGCAACTGGAACATTAAATACATTGATTTCTTCTGGTACTTTTTAACAGGATTTTAAAAGTTTATAAAATTGTATGATTATAATAAGCTTATACCACTTATTATATGAATGTGTGAATGATGTTCTGATGCAAAAGATGTAGTGATGCCATGTTAAAGGCATAGAGCCTCCAATAGGGAAATTATCCCATTATTTACTTTTCTTCTTTAAGACAAGCACAATCAGTTATATTAAATAATAGCCTGACTCTACGTTTTTGAAGCTCTAATAGGCACCATCCATCCAGCCATCATGAAAGTAATATGACTCTAGTGGGTTAATGAGTGCCGTCTGAAGCGATTATGCAGTAAAATTGTATAAACTATTATGACTGGCTTTCAGCAACTGACATACATACATACATACATGAGAAACTACAGTTATGCAAAGATGGATACATTGTCGGACAAAGTGCCAGATCTGAAAGTGCCTTTTTTTTTCAAATGTTAACTTTTGCATGAAATGTGAAGTGATTTATTTAAAGTAGCTGTTTGTTAAAATAAAATATCTGCTAAGTTTTAAAGATCAAAGTGCATAACAATAAAATTGTCTCCTAAAAGTAAGAATCAATTCTCAATCTGAACTGCAGAAACAACAGCAATTACACTTTTACAGTCTGTCATAGATCTGTAAAACATAAAATTTGCACAATTCTGTTCTCCCTATTCACTGGCTAGCCAATAACAACATCTACTAATCCCTCAAACATTATTTGTTGCTTCCTGTTGTCAACATTAACTCCGTCAGCATTATTAAATTAATTGAGAACTTATTCATGACCACAAAAGCTGTCATAATCACTAAATCTGTGAAATTAATTTCTTGCTCACACTACACCATATGTGCACTGAGTTATTTATGATGAGAGAATTTGTGAAAGCACAGTAGTCAGTA
Source organism: Danio choprae (assembly GCA_903798125.1). Taxonomy (NCBI): domain Eukaryota; kingdom Metazoa; phylum Chordata; class Actinopteri; order Cypriniformes; family Danionidae; genus Danio; species Danio choprae. Next base: position 588,694 of record CAIGQW010052710.1, read on the forward strand.
ACTGAGTCGGTTAACAAAACTCAACATTTTCGGAGGTAACTAATCTAAACAGTTTATTTAAACATCTGATTGGCCAGTGCATTCAGAAGCTCAGTAGAAATGTGGGTAGATAAATGCGGGACTACCAAAAGGCATGCAAGGTCATCCAAAAATTATTAGAAATGTTTGTGTGTTTCATTTGTTGCCATTGTTATCTGTTTTATATTATGTCCAAAAGGTGAATTAGGTTTTGCGTATGTTTTGCCACATGCATTTTAATTGCTGCTTAAACAACCAAACTACATTAATTTGATTGAGCAGTTATAAAATCATATTGACAAAGGCTTAGCTTACAGTGTACTGTTGTTTTAAACAGCTGGTGTAGCAGGCACAAAACAGCTTTAACCTCTTGGGTTTATAGTTGTGGGTGTGATTGAGTGGATGTGTGTTAAACATGCAGTTTTGTGGTTCAACAACAAACATCTGAATTCCCGACGGTTGCCTTATCACATTAAGCATGTCATCAAGAGAGGATTTATGTCAATATATACAGTATTGAGATCATTTTATTATGCATTACGTTTCAAGTGGTTGAGTGGGTTACTGCATTAATATCAGTCAATACGTTGTTAAGCTATTAAATGTCAAGAACATAATTCCTCTACTGTGTAGAAGTTTAGTTATAAAGCAGGCCAATAAAGTATAAATTAATAAAAGCCAAATGTTTTCTTTGTGCTTTTTTAGGCATATTTGCATACTTTTGTTTTGTAGTACATAAACTATTAATTGACTGAATTTACAGAAAAGGTACTACATCATGATTTATGTCTTTATCAGGATATGACATGATTTTTATTGTGATAAAAGATTTTTGTCATATCACCCAGCCCTAGCACTTAGTATCTGAACAATCATCCAAATGTACCTCTACTTAAAATTGTAAGACAACTTGCTGCACAGCTTACGGCAGTTGACTATAATTCAAAAGTTCACACTTAGATATTGCTTGATAATAATAATAGCAGGTTTGGCATGCTGTCCCAGGAGAGAACCCTGAGCTCAGAGATAATTGAGCCCAGGGCTCCCGCCTGGTAAATGAGCATATAAGGGGGTACAAGATCAGGTAGTTCTCGAGAGCTCCCCCTGGTAAAGGAGGAAAAGGAGGAAAAGGGGGAGATGGGGTGGATGGAGGGTTTCTTCGGAAAACGAAGATAAGAGAGTACTTTTAGACAGGCTACTTATAGTGAGTTTGGATTTATCTGATTGGCTTACTAATGATTACAGATGAGAGACCGGCTGCGATCAATCATATGATGTGCTCCTCTTGAAATTAGTTTGTGAAACTTCACTTAAGTTGAGTTGGCTAGCAAGTTGCCTTACATTTTTAATTTATGTCAAGTTAAGTTGAGCTTTTTTACAGTGTACATGAAATAACTTTGTTTTCCCTTATTTACATTTTTAAGGGCTCTAAACATATACACATATTTCGTATACTACATATACTTAAAAATCTACTCATCACATACACATAATCATATTTCTCACCTTATTTAAAACTTCAGGGCAAAAGTTTGATTAAGAATGTATAAATATAAAATATGTTTTAATTAAATATAAAACACTTCAAAAACAAATGATTACAGGCCCAAAATATAATGGCGCTAAATAAAATAGAAAATATAAACGCTGTATTTTTGCAACTCCCGCAATGCTGTTATTCAGATTTATGTCTGCATCCTCATAATGGCATGTAATATGTGCTCATATAAATTATGAAAAAGTATTACAGCAAAAAAAAAATTGTGATGCCACAATAATATAAATGACAGAGCATAATATGAAATGATAGACTTTTTAGAATGGCCATACAATATATATTGTCACATTGAGAGTTTAGTAATCAGTTGAACATTGCATCCGGGCATTTATGTGCAAGTCATTGGGTTCTTCAAAATCAATACTGTGTCATCATGAGGCCAACTTATTTAACATATAAAGTAATGGTTTTCTCACCACTGTTCTCAAGATGTGTTAGGATAGTGCTCACAAACGTTTTTTAAACCCAAGATTCCGGACTTTGGCCTTGCTGAAAGGCAAGATATGACCATCAAATAATTTCAAGGAAAAATGCAGAGATTTTAGCAGTCCATTCCATTCATGTCTAACTGTTCAATACACAAACTGAAGTCTCTTACCACTTTCTCAAGTTGAGCACAGTAATTCTCAAGGTGCAAAACATGGTTGTTTTCAATTACATGTCACTTTTTTATTATTTTTTTTTAGTTTAGCTTTCTTCAGATGTGATCTAAATATATTGAGCTTGAACTTGAATGCATTCACTTACCATGTGCGGCAAGAGTCTTTTCCCTCAAGCTCATTATTAAGTCTATTTAGCTTTGTGGCCAAGTCTAAAATTCAGCAGGCTTGCATCATTTGTCAGTTCCTTGTGCTAAGAAAAGTTTTGATCAACAAAGCATGTCAACAACCTTTCCAAGACTCAACCACTGAACGTCAGTGTGAGTAGTAGATTTCTGTATGTGGCATCAAGCTAGTGCCTTGAATAAGCAATGCTGAAGCACTTTTGCTAGTATTGAGTATTTCAGTTTGACAACCATGTGTCACAGGGCATGTTGAGAAATCACATAGCGATAGTGCATGAACTCAGGGAATCATTATGGCACAGTGCTGTAGAACCAGAGCACACACCAAGCATTGCTGCTGTTGTGCCTTTTTTCACCCCCTGCTAAATTATTACCACTCACCCCATTGAAGTCGCTACCTGAATACCTAATCTAAAACTTGACCCTAATCCTTACCCCTCCCCAACACCTAACCCTAAACCTACCAGGACGAGGGGGTAATAATCCAGCAGCAGTTAGAATTTGGTATAACGCTGCAGCTCCGTCAGTAGTGATTACATTTTATTTTCAGTGACATTTTTTTTTTTAATCTCAGTGTAAATATCCTCTTATTATATCCTTTAAATGCAAAAGAGAAAGAAAGTCCTCCTTTGGTGAAGCATCCTGGAAAGTCATTCTGACAAAAACAAGCTGAGCTGTGTCCATTACATCCACTGATTTGTCAAACCGAAGTGAAAAATATTGACATATCCTTTAGAACTTGTCGGTGCGTGTCCTCAGACACCGACTGCCCTTGTTGCTGATGCAGGACAGAGCGGGACATTGTGTAGTGCATTTATGTCATCTTTGTTTTTGAAATCCTTGAAAATAGTCTCTGTGGTAATGACTCTTGCTTCGACTGTATAAATCATTTGCTATAAGTAAAAGGTTTTTTGTTTTAGCTAAAGAGTGAATCACTAAGTGGTGCTTCAGTAGCAGCCTTTAATAAAAGTGACTGCTGAGCCTTCAACATAGATTACAGGGGTCTTAATTATAAAATGTGTGTAAACCTTCCTAAAAGTGAAAGTATGGGAGAATAAATTGTTATTTATTTATTAATGATTATGGCTCATATATGATAACCTAAAGTGGTTAAGTTAAGACAATAGTTAGGTCAAATATGTTTACTTCTGGTTTAGGCTACTTTTATTAAGAGAGCTCAACTCATTAACTTTCCTTGCACAGATCATACTCTTAGCTGACTTTACATTTCTGGTGAGGAGTCTTGTGATGCCCTCTTCTTATACATAGCGCTTGTTTTTGATGTTTTTTTCACCATGGTTAAAGTAAATTCCTCCTCCCATTCTTGGGAAATGGTATGTTGTTGCCCTTTTTCATGGACCCCCAACCTGAACTCTGTTGTTATGCTTTGTGTGCTCAACTAAGTGTTGTACATCAACATTTGTGAAGTTGCCACAGTTAATTTACAGATTTTCATAGGTCTCGTTAATGAAAATAAACACAGCAGTTGACTCAAGAGGAGTAAAGATACAAGGCTTAAGATAATGTCTGCCTAGTTCTTTTACTTATTTTCCTGTTATTTTTGGGAGATACCATGAGTGATAAAGATCTACAGTACCAGTTGATCATGATCGATGGTTTGGCAATCATTGCTCTAGGCTGATTTGATTCCAATTTGGACCACATTTTTCGTGATTTTTATATAAGATTAGAAGACAAAACATTACGCCTATCTGCCAAATATGCCATTGTAAGATTTTATATTCTGCTAAAAAAAGCACCATCCTGCCTCAACATGGAATCTATACTATACCTAAGGTAACTGGTGGTATCTGCCAAGACATTAGCAGCAGATTCTTCAGGTCCTGTAGGCTAAGTGGAACTGCTCAGGGATAGTTTGGAACTGTTCAGTGTGTTGTATTGTGGAATGTGTTGATCTAACACTTCCCAAAGTTTCTTAACTAAATTGAGGTCTGGGGAATAAAGCATTTTGCTTTTCAAACTATTCCAGAACAGTTTGTGTACTTTGTCAGAGTGCATTGTCCTTCTGAATGGAAAATTCCTTCATTGTCCTTCAGAAAAATTTGGTTATCACCACTAAGGAACACCACTGTCATGAAGGTGTGTACAGTTCATGGTCTGTAGCAGCCTTTAGATGAGTATCACGTGTCAAATTTACATCCACATAAAAGGCCTGAGGGAAGTACTATTAAAGCAGGATTTCAGAAAAAGTGCAGCTTGACCTATACAGCTGAAATCCAGATTTATTTATTTACATTTCCTAAATGATATTTGACAGAGCAAGGAATTTTTCAAAGTATTTTCTATAATATTTGTTTATTTTAAAGAAAGTCTTATTTGTTTTATTTTGGCTAGAATAAAAGCAGTTTTTTTAAACCATTTAAGGTCAATATTGTTAGCCCCTTTAACTAATATTTTGTCAATATAACAAACCATCGTTATACAATCAAAAAGAACAAAAAGAAAATCACCACTCTTGGAAGATGTTCATTTAAAATGTTTAATTGTGTAAAAAATAAAAATAAATAAATAAATAAATAATAATAATAATAATAATAATAATAATAATAATAATAATAATAATAATAATAATAATAATAATAAATAAATTAAAAAAAAACACACATGCCACAAAAATATTTTATCACATTTGTGATATTAAAATATCACAAAAATCCAACTTTCTGGCTGTATGAAACACTTCAAACAGAGGAAAAAAAATATGAAATCACACAAATCTGAGGAAAATTATATGGAATCACCAAATAAAAACACCACTAGTGCTTTGTTGCACCACCTCTGTCTTTTATAACAGCTTGAATTCTCTGAGGCATTGACTTACCTATTGACAGTATTCTTCATCAATCTGTCTCCAACTGTATCTTATTGTAGTTGCCAGATCAGCTTTGTAGGTTGGAGCCTTGTCGTGAACCATTTTTTTAATTATTTCCACCACAGATTTTCAATTAGATTGAGGTCTGGATTATTTGCAGGCCAGACCATTGACATTGTATGTCTTTCCTGCAGGAAAGTTAACAGATTTTGCCCTATCAGGATCTTCCTGAAAAATGATGTCATCATCACCAAACATCTTTTAAACTGATGGAATAACTCAATATAAACTTGCACATTTGTAGAGGATGTAATGACTGTCATCTTTCCCATACCTTTACCTGACATACAACCCTATATCATTAATGATTGTGGAAATTTGCATGTTTTCTTCAGGCAGTTGTCTTTATAAACTTCATTCAAACACAAAAGTTCCAGCATCATCACCCTGCCCAATGCAGATTCGTGATTCATCATTGAATATTACTCTCATCCAGTCATTCACAGTTCAAGATTGTCTTTCTTTAGCCCACTGAAACATAGTTTTTTTCTGTTTAGATGTTAATGATGGTTTTCGTTTCCATTTCTTTGAGGCGATTTCTTACAGTCCGGTCATAGACATTGACTCCACTTTCTGCCCATTTGTTCCTCATTTGCTTTGTTGTGCATATTCTGTTTTGAAGGCATATTGAAGGCAAGTTTTCTGTCTTGACGCTTTGACGTCTTCCTTGGTCTGCCAGTACACTTCACTTCTACATTCTTCCCATTTGTTTTGTACTTGGTCCAGATTTTAGACACTGACTGGGAACAACCAACATTTTTTGCAACATTCTGTGAAGATTTACCTTTTTGAGAAGTCTGATAATCCTCTCCTTTGTTTCGACTGACATCTCTCATGTTGGAGCCATGAATTATGTCAATCAGCTTAAAACAACACCTCACTAAGATGTGCAAACACTCTCGTTTTAACTGCAGACTAATTAGCAGTTGTAATCAGATACAGGTGTTTGTTTTAGTACTGCAAAGTATAAGGTGATTCCATATCATTTTCCTCAGATTTGTCCTCTGATCTTTAAAAATAGATGACTACAGTGTTTGTTCTGGTTTATACACGCAGAAGGTTGGATTGTTGAATGAAAATATTTTTGTGGCATTTATGTGCTTGGTTTTTTTCTACACAATTGAACATTTGAATGAACATCTTCCAAGAGTGATTTGCCTATTCACCCTAACTCGGCTGACAACTCTATTTTATATTTCTTATCCCTCTCTCCCAGTATGAATATCTGAATTGCCTATATGAACATACAGTTGATAAAATTATTGCTAATATACTTTATAATACATATTATTAATTCTTATTGTTGGAAAATATATGTAAACGACCAAGAAATGGAGTGACTGTAAAACACATTACTTTCATAACTGACAGCAAAACTAACAGACACATCAGTAGAATTAATATTAGCCTTGTGCATCAGCATGCGAGATGCATTCCTTCCATATTCATATTCCTTTCATGTTTATTCATTTATTTATTTTATTTATTCATTGTGCCACAGTAGATCTTCTGTTGGCTTGGATCAGACTGGATGGACTTCATTGCTCTCGTGCAACAATGAACCTCGGGTGTTCGACACCTGGTTTGTCTGTTCCTGGACCACAATTAAATTCTTACCACCCCTGACTGTGAGCAAACCACAAGCCTTGCAATTTCAGACATCCCTGACCCAGTCATCTTGCCATAGCATTGTTTTTCTTGACCAAAATGGCTCAGATCTTTATTCCTGTCCACTTTGTTTGCATCTAATGTGCTGATTAAACAAACTGATGATTCAAATGTATTGTGATTTAATGTGAACAACCCAGCAGAGAAGTGGGGATCATGTGAGCATGGTTTAGACTGTGAAATCCTCTGCTGTGTCTTTAAGTCGCTATATCAGTTGTAGTTTTTATAATCCATTTCATTGTGTTTCGGCTAGTTCATGTAAAAAATGGACACCACTCTTTCTGCCCTCAAAAAGAGCTAACAGAGTCATATCTATCAAACATAAACTCAATGTCAGTTTCTAGTGCAGGTCTCTTAACTGCTGGAAGGCTGGCAAATATTGCAGTAGTCCACTCTAAAAATGTCAAGAGCCTGGAGAAGGATCTACACATCAGAATCAGAGAGTGTGTTTCACTTAACATTCTTTCCCACTCTTTCCGCAGTCCATGTATAGGTACAGTGGACTGTGCTCTTCAAAGAACGGGTTTCAAACTGTTATGGGAACATCTTGGCTGATAAGACACGACTGCTTAGAGAGTGTTGGAGGTCTTTGTGGCTCTTCATGACTCATCACTTTAAACATTTAGATGAAGTTCTGCTATTATTAGCAAGTGATCAATCAATTCCATTTCTGAGAATAAACCTTCGTGCTCCAGAGGATCCAAGCCTGTCCCTTTAGGTAGGCTAGTTATCAGAAAACTCAAATGAGGGCTTTCAGGGTGAGGCTATTCTTAGATGCGCTCCAGTCTTTTAAGTTTCCCATGTGTATTCTATAAAGTAGATTTTAAGTAGGCTGTATAATCAAATATTTTTACGTTAATCCACCCGTTTTAAAACAAAATCAATATGGTACAATACAGTCCATTATGGTCATAGTTTTGAGCATTAATTCTATGTGTAGTATTGATTTGTGGAATAACAAGTCTAATTAATGGAGCAAATTTCCATGAGTTTTGGATTAAGGCAGCATGAATGGACATAATCTTTCAGTGCTGAACTCAATGTGACCCACAAATGTTTTAGTACAATGTGGAACCTAAATTATGACTCAAAGGGGCACGTGCACTTCCCTCGGGAGAACTTCACACTATAGGTCAACAGTTGTAGCTTAGTTGTTGACAACTGTAGTTTTCTTTAGGGAAAAGAAAAACATTTAGGAATTTGCAAAGACATGCAAGAATAGTTTCGGTAGCTTGTATAATTTCAACAATTAATGAATTAACAGTATGTGAACTTGCATTAGTATATAAAGTACTGCTCATTACTGTGTTTATTTTTTATTTTTTTTGTGTGTGTGAATGACCAAATCCCTGATCTCTGCTCTACAAAGGGGAAAAAGAACTCAGTCAAGAATATGTTTTTATTCCTCTTGAAGATCCCGGTATCAGTAAGAGTACTCATTGCACTATGATAGAAGAAAAACAAAAACTAAGGGGAAATTGAGCAGTGTTTTATTGGAAGATTGATTTGTTGTTTTGTATTTAATTGCATTGATCGCATTATTTGAATTTGAGAAAGATTAACCCAAATTCATTCCCTGTGTCTATTTGGAGCTGTATTGAAAAACTGTTTATGATTATGTTATTGGTTTTATTAGCACCCTTAGTGGAGAGGACTGCATACAAGAGTGATTTGAAAATTTCTCACATTTCTCAAAATAATCTTTAATGGGTTATTTCTCTAAAACTTGTTTTTACAGGGTGTTTTTTTGTCATATACTGTAAAAGTGGTCCTGGAGCTTGATATTATTACAGTTGAACCACTGAACTGAATCATGGGATGTTTTTTTTTTTTTCTGGAACCAGTGTCTCGAACGAGGGATGAGGGAGCTTTCAGATTTAATCTAAAATATCTAAATTAGTTTTTTTTAGATGAACGAAGGGGAATGGAACGACAGGAGAGTGAGTAATTAATAACAAAATTTCCTTTTTTGGTTGAACTAATCCTTTTAAGTATTTTACAGCACACCTTAAATTTCACAGGTTGTGTCATATGGACAAAGAACACTATTGGCGGAAATTCAACAATAACTCTTGTATTTTACAATATATCAACCTTTTGCTCATTTTAAGAATTATGATTGTTGGCTTGCATTTAAAAGACCTAAAACATAACAGGCTTTTTTTAAAATAATTTTGCTCATTTTGAAGTCAGAAATGTATTTTCAAAAGGAAAAATTACATTTTTCTTTGTAATATCGTTAATAAATATGGTGTTTGTGATTTAAAGAAAAGAGCAGCAGCATGTTGAGCTGGGTGCTCCTAGTGTATGTTTATGACTAGATAAATCTGCTGAGAGATGATGACATCGTTTCCCAACTGTTAACTTTGCACTAATGGATCTCTTTTGCTATGGAAAAAAAATAACTAAAGGGTGTGAGGGCTTAGTGACGCATTGACCGGATGGTGTGGCCAACTGATAAATAGCCTACGGCGTAAAGTACAGCTGGATAGGATTCACTAACAATGTGTGAAGGGATGTGAAGATTTTGGATGCATCTCACAACCAAGTGAGCTCCCTAAGGAGATGTGCTGTACATGGTCAAATGTGCATATGGAACAATGCCATTAAGAGTGCAGTACAGCATGACTCTTTCCATCCCTCTGCTGTTTGTTAGGTTTATCGGATACACGGAGCTTGCCATTTAATTGAGTAAATCCATCTCTATATTCCAGGGCTCAAAGAGATGCAGTTGGGAAATGTGAGACTGCAATCGAGTTGTAATAGATTTGAAGGAAATATTTATGAAAATAGGGTGCTTGCTTATAAATTGGGCTGACAAGAATGTGACATTTTCTTTAAAGATACAAACAAATCATGGAAATAGTTTGAAATCTAATTTGAAATGAGGGGAGTTTATTTTTTAGATTATTGTAGTGGTCAAAGATTTCATTCGATTCAAATTTATAGGCCTATTCAGAAAGCTATTCATTCCTTTTTCACTGTATGCTTGTGTTACTCTCAGAAAGAATGTCTGAAAAGTTAAGGAATTTGACATTTTTATTCAGACATGTTAATTTGTGTTTGTGAATTCAAAACAAACACTTTCATAAAACCAGTTATTTGAAATGATTACCACAGATGCAGACTGTCTCTGACACACACACGCACGCACGCACGCACGCACGCACGCACGCACGCACGCACGCACGCACACACACACACACACACACACACACACACACACACACACACACAC
>CAIGQW010052710.1:598862-609984 GCA_903798125.1 Danio choprae
ACACACACACACACACACACACACACACACACACACACACACACACAGTGAAGTACTAAGTGATTCCAAATGTTTCTCTGACAAACAATGAGGCACTGTTTTGGTTTTTTTTGGAGACTTGTATGCCCCCCAAATCAGAAATTTCTAAGTTTGGTTCAGTCTCATGTAGAAAAATCTTGTTGTCAATACATGTTTTGTTTTTTTTACATTTGTTTCTTGTCTGCTATTTCTTGACTGTAGGAATCAAGTTTTAACCAAATATAATAAATATAATAACCCGATGACAAAATACGCTTGCTTTAATTTACTTTAAACATTTTAATTTCTTAATTTCAGATTATTGAACTGTTTTCTTTTCAAAGTACATCCATACGTCTGTTCATTAGCACTTTAAGAGTACAACAGAACATCTACAGGAATTGTCCTGAGATGTTTTATGCTGGACAGCGTTGGTCTTTAATGCCCCATAACTGGCCACAGAGTCAAGAATGGAAATGATTATGAAAGCATCAAAGCTGGTGGAACATTGTTGCTTTTGTTCTGATTTTGTTTTTAATTATTTTTATGCAGACCATCTGAGAGCACAAATGACAACATTTCTTAGTCAAACACACGACTCAACAAATACATACATTAGGGGTGCAACAGTACATATTTTTCATTATTCGTTAGTATCATTGTTTTAGTTCAGTATATAATTTGTTTAGTAAAGAAAATAAAAATAAAATAAGACACTGTCAAAAAAAAAAAGTAAATCTATCCATAAAGCAAAGCACAAATAAATACAATATACTAATAACATAAACTGCTTTTCTGTTGTGTTTTTTCTTCAGTTATCTAAGTAGTTTTCAGGTACAGAAAGCCAACATATTTGACATATAATGTATTTGATAGTTAGAATGCGTATTCATTGAATGAAACATTAACTGAACTGTTTTACACATTGTCATTTACTACAAATGTAGAATAGATGTGTAATCTGATTCAATACGAGCCATGGGGAAAGAGCATACTGTCATGTGGGTGGAGAATGGTACCGTTACATTTTTAACATTTATTTTAATTTTTTTTACAGACTTCTGCACTCCTGATCCAAAGCATTAAGCGTCCCTAACTATAGGACTTTCTGACTGAATCATTTAAACATTCATACATTCAAACATGCACAGAGACAGTTCAGTTCAGAGAGTAATAAAAGGAATGGGGAATATGCAATTTACATATGCTTTTTGAACCATGGGGGTTGTACTGAACGGTTCAATATTATATTGAGTAATGTGGCATCCCTAACATACATATATATGTGACATACACTGTGAAACCCAGCTAAAGTAATGTTTTGCAGCTTTATTTGTAAAATCAAATATCAGTAGAAAATGACAATATAATATAATATAATATAATATAATATAATATAATATAATATAATATAATATAATATAATATAATATAATATAATATATTATAATATAATATAATATAATATAATATAATATAATATAATATAGATAAATAGGGGCCTCACAGTGGCGCAGTGGGTAGCACGTTCGCCTCACAGCAAGAAGGTCGCTGGTCGCTGGTTCGAGCCTCGCCAGTTGGCGTTTCTGTGTGGAGTTTGCATGTTCTCCCTGTGTTGGCGTGGGTTTCCTCCGGGTGCTCCGGTTTCCCCCACAAGTCCAAAGACATGCGGTATAGGTGAATTGGGTAAGCTAAATTGTCCGTAGTGTATGAGTGTGAATGGGTGTGTATGGATGTTTCCCAGAGATGGGTTGCAGCTGGAAGGGCATCCGCTGCGTAAAACATATGCTGGATAAGTTGGCGGTTCATTCCGCTGTGGCGACCCCAGATTAATAAAGGGACTAAGCCGAAATGAAAATGAATGAATGAATGAATGAATAGATAAATAGATAAAAAGTAAAATATTAATTACTATAGTATTTTTTTATGTGGTAGCATTACATTGGCTGTATACATGGTAGATGTAACCTGTAGGATGTTGTCATAATTTGGGGCAATTCTGCAGAGATTTATCACATATCATATTATCATAGCTGTTAAACAGTCTGCCTTCTGTTCCTCACACTTCAGCTGACCTGTCTGATGGAGAACTCATCAAACAATAGCATCAGCATGCTCTCTAACAGAATTATTTTGCAGTGAATCAGCTATAAAATTATTAAAATATATATATATAAAACAAGCAGGTTACCTTGCCACATGCTGAGCTTTAAAAAAAAATCAACAGTTATAGAAACAGAAAGCAGTTTGCCTGTTGTTGCAGTACTTGTGGAGAGATATTCAATTATTATATTAGTCTGCTGTTTTCATCCCTGAGTGAGGAAGAAAGGTGATTTAAGTCACCATGTTATGTAGGTTGGAGCCATACTTTAATGATGTGGGAGTATTTTCGTAGCATACTTTGGGCTCTTTAGTTGTTGTTGTTGTTGTTGTTGTTGTTGTTGTTGTTGTTGTTGTTGTTGGTTTATCCCATGAATATTCAATTCTTTTTTACTTTTTATATATATGTAGAACATTACAATTTGTTTGTGCTTAAACTCATGAAAGACAGTTGTAGGGTGTAAGAAAATCGACACAGTTGTGCTCCTGTGATCAAGGAAGCTGACATTTACCACCAACACTTTATCCACACATTGTGCAATTGTGATAATTCTTTCTACTTTTCCAATCTTTTCAGTCCAGATGATTATTTCTTGTGGTTGTACTGAATCTGCTTGTAATGCAGGGTGATGATATAAGCCTGGACTGTTAGTCCCACTCTCTGACAATGCTTCAGCTTAAAGTTTATGAAATTGGGAAAGCATTACCTTTTTTCTTTTTATTCAAATGAAAAGCCTGCAAGCCATCTTAAGTTTCACAGCTGAAATTTCTGTTTTCCTTCTGTTGCCACAGAAGGTTTAGATGTGAAAACACATGTACCCAGGAGACCTTGAGTTTTTTTAGTTTTTTTTTTTTTTTTTCAAAATCAGAAATGTAATGGTAAACTCTCTAAGTGGGAGAGAAATGCATCCAATGAGATCAGTGGGGGACCGGGAACAAGACAAACTGCACATGACAAAGTATTAGGCAGATTCAGGATACCAGACTCTCTTAGCAAACTTAATAGGAAGTAACTTAGGAAAAGAAGAAAAATAAATCTATTGGCTGAGGTTAAAGAATAGCTGGTATTCAAATTTTATGGAGATCTGAGCTCATAGTATGGTTTTTTAGCTATCTGTACTGAGGTCTCTTTGTCTGGATCATAACAGAGGAAGAGGGGTGTCTAGACACTGCACTTCTGCTTTGCTGGAGAGTGGAGCAAATTTTAAAATTGGCCACAAGACTGTGTGCGTGCGTGTGTGTGTGCATGTGCGCGTGTGCGTGTGTGTGTATGTGTGAATTTGTCTTAAATAGCTTCCCACAACCATCTGAATGTTAAATTGAAATGTGAGGAAAAGGAATTACCTGAACCATACCTCAATGTAACAAAGGAGGACTAAGTCAGACAAAATTACAGACAAAAAAAGTTCATATTTCAAGCTTCCGATAGAAAACCCTTTTTCTTCTTCTTCTTCTTTTTTTTTTTTTTGTTAATTCAGCAACCAATTCAGAATTTGTCTGAAAGAGTCCAGGAACAAGAGAGATATAAAATATAAAGAGATATAGAATACTCTGGTGATGGTGATAATCAGGGGAACCACAGAGTTCGGATATGTTACAAACACAAAATGTTGAATAATAACGTGCTACACTTTACACTGATATATAAGGAGTTGTTGATTAAAAATGTCTCATGAAACATAATGCAAAATGTAAATTAATCACAGAAGTTAAACCTGAAAGCTTACTTATTTACTCCCAGAGCCATTTTATATCAAAGTTGATATTTAGCCATATTGGTGTTTCGTAACATCTGGATTTTTATGAGGTGGGTGGTTAGCCTAACGCTCAACCCCCAATTTGGTGGACCAAGACATACGCACAAAAAACGGCGCACCCAGAGGAAACCCACGCAAACACAGGGAGAACATGCAAACTCCACACAGAAATGCCAACTGACCCAACGGGGGCTCGAACCAGCGAGCTTCTTGCTGTGAGGCGACAGTCCTGACTACTAAGTCACCGTGTCGCCCAACCTGAGAGCTACCATGTCCAAATTTTCAGTTTTAAAGTAATTTGAGATTCGCCAAAGCCATTTCCTAACCACATTATGCTCTGTAGGTCTCTGTGTCAATGCAAAGTGGATTTCTTGTCGTATTGCATTATAAATTCTCCCCATAGACAAGTAGAGAGCTGTAAAACATGTTGAAGCTTTTATTTTGTCTTACTGAAAGAGGCCCACGGCAAACTGATACACAAAGGGGGCTTTGCTGGATTTCCCTTCCTCTCTCTCTTAACGCTATTAAATTTCCCCCAATTTTTCCTTTTTTTCTTCCTGGCGGTATTTTATCAGTAACGCTTTAATATAACCGCTGTATGTTTTTAATTCAAAACTTTTACTTAAGTAACCTCTTTGTGGCCTGCTGGTGGGAAAACAAAGACAATGGATTAGTGACTCTGCTTGACTCTCCAGTAGCCAATGAGATTTATTAGCATCCTGGGAGGGGTAAAACAGACTCTACCCAGGTTTGGCAAAGTGGAAATTAAGTATTTCAGTATGCACGACCTGCTTACATTGGTTCGCCTCGCATGACATGGTCAGAGCGCTTTGCGTATGTGGGACATATAAGTAATAGGTTCCATGAAGTAAACCCATCACTGCGAGCCCCCTCCCCGACAGCCGACTGGAGCAGCTGGCTCATTATACAAGACTGATGAAAAGGCTTTCATATAAAGGCACCCAGGCTCCAAAGACGACCCCCTGACGGCCTCTTCTTGTTTCCCACTGCCCTCCCTCCACACTGTACATGTGGAAATTATTTGCACGTAGTCATCCAGGACTCCTGGTTAGATGGGAACAGGACATGGAGAGGGGAGGCAGCTGTGGGCTGTTGTAATGGCAGCACAATCAGGCAGTCAGGCCAGAGCTGATTTAAACCAGCTTCCTCAGAACAGGCGTTCATCATTCAGCTGCTTTACAAAGAGCAGCAAAGAGCAGAAAAGACAGTCAGTATTGATGGGTGCTATGTAAGATTAGCGGAAGGAAGCTTAGCACACCGTAAATCAAAATTGAGACCTCACTGGCTTTCATTGCTTTGCTGACGATGACATTAAAGGTCAAAACATAAATTATTAGCATCAGACAATGCACGCTTTACTGGCATGCTAACGCATTTTGCACAGTCTGAGCCTTTGTTGTGTTACAGAAAGCCATGTATTAATGCACAAGTATCAATTAAATTTTTATTTAGGCAGACAATTGACATATTGTTTTAAGGGTCGATGCAGTAATTATGAGTCAAATTTTATAGCTTCTTAGTCTCACTTCAAAAACTGCTAATCTCCACGTCATCGTAGTTCTTAATTAAAAACAAATGTACTCACAGCTCTTGACTTGGCAGGGGTGTCTTTGAATGTGTCCAGGCGGGATTTGACAGCTGTGGTGCGTCCCACAACACCCATCCCTGGGCCTAAAGGAGCTGTAGGGTGGTCTATACCCCTGAGTTTGTCCTCTTAGTCTCTTCAAGATTTTGGGGTGGTCTCAGTCATGCCCCTGCTGTGTTTAACTTCATTTCCTTTGAGGAGCTTTGTGAGGCCAAGCGAGGATGACGAAAGATTGAGGAGTCTAATAGATTGTTGTGTAAACTAAACTTCTTTGTTTAGAGGTTGTTGATCTTTTGTTGCTCCAGCAGGTTTTAGGGTACCATGAAAGCGGTTTGGCTCCTTGGTGTCAGTAGTGTATATAAAATGTTTTATTTTCAAGGTTTATTGCAAAAGAGATGGCAAAAATGTATAAAATGGCAAGCAATGCCATCAATAGGGACATACATTATTGAGCCCTCTTTTGGTGGTTCATCATCCCTAAAGAGACAGTTCACTTGAGAATGGAAATGTACTCACTATTTACTCCCCCTCAAGTGGTTATAGACCTTCTGTTGAACACACACACACACACACACACAAATATATTTTGAAGAAAGCTGAAAATCTGTAACCAAAATCTGAAAAAAACATACTATTAAAGTCAATGGTTACAGTTTTAGAGCTTTGTTCAAAATATCTTCTTTTGTGTTCAACAGAAGAAAGAATGTATAACAGGGCTGAAACAAGTAAAGGGTAAGTGAATGATGACAATTTACATTTTTTTGGGTGAACTATCCTTGTAACCGATCCAACACGTGAATGGCCACAGTTCTTATGCAGATGCCACTTAGTTGCCAGGAAAAGGTCTAATAGATGCCCTTCAGTTGCCAGAAAAAGGTCCAGTATGGCTATAAAATGGTAATGAGCTGAGGCAAGCATAGAACTGCCATAATGGGAATAGTTTTAATGCATTCAAAGTCTTTGTCTAGCTCCAACGTTTTTTATTAATGTTTTACATTACATTATTTGATGTATTTATTTATTTGTTTTTACTTTTCATGGAAACTTGCTTGTGTTGGTGCCTGCGTGATTTTTAAATTTGATAACGAGTTGGATGATGTTCACTGAGCCCCTGTTTTGCCTAAAGGTTTCCTGTTATACTAAGCACATCTTACTTTTGAAGTCTGTGTAATTATCAGGCCACTGATTTAGAAAGGCTGATTGAGTTTGCAATGAAACACAACCTAGGGCGACTTGACTTCAAAAAAGGGCTTTATTTATAGGTAAAGAGGGGGGGAAAGGATCCACAAAGAATATTTTGAAGACTTGATGTTCCTGTAGATAATTGATTTAAAATGATGTAGGATGCATTATTTGTCCATTTTCAAATGCATTTTTTTAAAAGTAGCTTGTCTGGACAAATTATTATCTCCTTTAGTTTTTAATACGATATTTGGCTTCAATTGATGCTGCTTCATTAAAGGTTCTTTCACAGCCTAAATAATGTCTGCCCTATTTGTCATGGGTAGTGTCTCTATTCATGTTTTAATTCTGTTTTGAGACCTCAATTTCTCCTTTTCTCATACGGAGACAATATGCATTAATGGTATCCATTTTCCAATCTGTTCTGCTTCATTTGAGATTTTCGCCAGGGGACAACAAAGCTGATGTTCAAATAGAGGACATCTGGTCTAGCGATAATGCAGAAGTCAGTGATAATGCTAAGAGATTTAACTTGAACTGTGCTTTTTTTGTTGTGCTTATTTTTCTAGCTTAATGACAGATACTAATAACTGATAAACTGCTGGGCCATGAATGTTTTAAATGCAATTTAATGTTGTTCTTTGTGATTTTAGGATTTGTGTTTTTTGGGGGGGGTTATTTTCAATAAAGTTTTAGGCTTAGTTTTTAAAAGGAATACAAATAAACACACATCCATTGGTTAGACTTCACTTTATCCAGCATATGTTTTACGCAGCGGATGCCCTTCCAGCCGCAACCCATCACTGGGAAACACCCATACACACTCATTCACACACATACACTACGGACAATTTAGCTTACCCAATTCACCTATATCGCATGTCTTTGGACTTGTGGGGGAAACCGGACCAACCGGAGGAAACCCATGCGAACACGGGGAGAACATGCAAACTCCACACAGAAATGCCAACTGACCCAGCCGAGGCTTGAACCAGCGACCTTCTTGCTGTGAGGCGATTGTGCTACCCACTGCACCACCCCATTGGTTACCTTATTGACCTCAAATATATTTGTGGTAAATATTTAATAAGGCATTTGAAAAATCCTCAGAGATTTTGGTACAGACATGATGCCATCACACAGCTGCTGCTGATTTGTAAGCTGCATATCCATGATGTGAATCTCACATTCAAGCACATTAGATTGAGATATGGTGACCTTGGAGACTATTTGATTAAGGTGAATTATATACTCATGTTCAAGAACCCAGCTAGAGATTTGTGACTTAAACATGCTGGAAGTGGACAGCATAAAATGGTTACATTGTGGTTATATAGGGACTGTGCCATTTAAAAAAAAAAAAAACATCTCTGGCACCATTTGCACCAGTGGTCCTCAACCACTGGGCCGTGGACCGGTACTGGTCCGTGGATCAATTGGTACCGGGCCACACAATAAATCATTAGTTATTTCCATTTTATTTATTATCTGAGTCTGGATGATCTTTTATTTTGAAAAATCTTTTCTTTTGAAAAATGACCGTATTCTCTCTTGCATCTCGGTCACTTGAGCAGCCAATGTTAACCCAAAAGCAGCAAAATGAGTAAGAAACATGTCTTTGGGAAGTTTCTTTGCTGAGGGGAAAAGGTCCAGTGAAGGACCCGCGAATAGATCCACAACCCATTTGTGTCAACAAATCAGGTGAATCCACCATGTCTCTGCAAGAAGATCAACTGAAAAACACCTTTTAGGGGACGTTCGCATATTGCATCTTTTTGTTGGCGCAAGTTCATTATTTCCAATGGAGGTGCCTTGAGGCACCCAGTTGAAGGAATGCTGTGAGCGCACTGCAAATCACGTGACAAGAACTGGCCTATCAGCTTCAGCTTGTATGGAATATCCACATTTCAGTAGACTAATTATCTCAGACAAACACAGAACACACAAACACTGCAGTACTTTGTAAGTATTTCCATAAATAAAAATTGTATCAGAGTGACAGCAATAATTTGATAAAAAGGTTGGAGACCACTCATTTACACAACAAGCAGCCTGAAGAATTGGTACACGCTTTCATGTTTTTTTTCACCACATTCTGCAACCTGTCTATGACTGTATAGTTATATTAGTACTGTGCTAAAATATGTAAAATATGCCCCATGGGAGCATTTAGCAAAAATAGTACATGTGTCATACAAAGAACTGCATAAAAAATATCCTTTATTTGTTAATAATGCATATCATTAGTGTGAAAAGGAACAAAAGTTGTTAATGGAGTTAGGTAGTTAAGTAGTCGTTCATTCTATTTAGAAACTGCATCCAAACATGTGTTGAAGTATGTTCTTTTGTGATTTCACAAGAATGTAGGCTGAAATATGTATTTCCAATGAGCCTGTGTTGCCAATAACCTATTTATTTATTTTTGGAGGAAGAATCTCAACAAATTCTGACCTTACCATCCTAATGTTTCTGCAGAAATCAAGACTCATCAGACCAGGCAACCTTGTTTCAATGATCTGTTCTTGTCCAGCTTTAGTAAGCACATGATTTTCGGTTTCTGAAATACTCCAACCAACCCATCTGGCACCAACAACCATAAATTGTTTTTCTTTCCACCAGATCATCTTGGCCACGTCTAAATGCATTTGCTTGCATGTCATTAACTGATTATATTTATGTTTTTAAGTGAACAGGTGTACCTAATAATGTGTCTGGTGAGATTTAATAGATAGGCACTCATATATAGAGGCCTATTCCAGCAAATTAGAATTCTGAGGTTAATTGCATTGATCCCAAAGCTGATTATAGCTGTCTGAAAGAACAATTCTCCTAATGGTTTAGCATTCAGTACAATACACTGCTCCTCAGAGAATAGTACATTGGCGGACGTGGCGGATGAAGGCTGTGCTTCTTATAGGCTACATGTACAAAGAACATTATGTCCCAGTTTTTTGCACCACAGTTGTCCACACTTTGTCAGGTTTCATCTATCATTTCAGACTGCAAATAAGAGCATATGCATTTCTTTTTACGTAAACAAACTGAATTTTATTATTATTATTTATTTATTTTTGTCAGATGTTTTACATTTGTCCACTGCTTTCAATTCAAACTCGGCTTTTAATTAAATGACATAACAGCAGTTTGGGACAAAAAGGAGAACAATGGACAGTCTGGATGTCATTTATAAGTTTTGGATGTTTAGTTGAAGAAAGCAGGTGGTGGTGCAAACCACCGCCCATGTCTTTGGCAGACACTAGCATTGGGCTCTGCAGATAAACAGATTGTTTGAAATATGCCTAAAAACATGTGTGATTGTAAATGTGGCTGAGGCTCAGGGGTCTTGATCATTCATTAGGTCCACCCAATTTCCCATTCATCCACTGTTCATTCCTCTTAACTCAATGTAGCAATCGCCAAACAGAACAGCAACTCTCCCAAGCCTTTGCTCTGTGTCCAAACTAGCCAACCTTGCTAATAACTTAACTAAAGTGGACACTCCTAAACCTGACACCCCATGTCATAATTTACTGTAACTCTTAAACCAATGCAACTAGCCATATTTTTTTCCCTGTTTCTACCTTTTATTAATGTTCTCCTTGGCACCTACGTGAGCATTGTCTTGTTCATCATGTTCTTTGTTCTTTCTTACATGAAGAAAACCAAGTCTGTTGTTAGTTAGTCATTGTCAAACTTCTGCTTTGTAAGCTCCTGGCACCACACTGGCTGCTGCTTTTCTCATGGCTTGAATGACCATTTTTCATCCTTTAAAGGCAATCCAGGCACATCTAATGTATACCAGTATCTGTACCCTTGTGTGTAAACTGTTTTAGAAGGGATCAGAAAATGAAATGGATCATGAAGAGCATATGTCATACACTAATGGATAAAAGGTGAACATAAAAGACAGTCTAATTGCGTCACTAGAACAGCTAATCTTTGGAAAGGTCAAACATAGAAGTTGATCAGCTTTGAGTCTTGCTACAAAGGAACAGAGGCCTCAGAGGTTGGTGGTTTTCACTAATTACAACTAATTTCATACATGTAGAAATGCCACATGCACTTCTGTTAGAATATCAGTTTGCTATATGGCTTCCAATATATTGCATACAACTTGGTGCATCAAAATACAATTCAGCTGATTTACAGTGCAGGGACACTTTCAAGTTACCATCCAGGATGCAAACGTAATCAGAAAAAACAAAGTTTGTTGACTTGAGCTGAATATTTTTTTTTTTTTTTTTTGGCTACTGTCAATTGTATTCATAATACAAATGACAATACAAGTTTCATTTTCTATTAATCAATAATGATGATAATACTACTACTACTACTAATAATAATAATAATAATAATTGTTAAGGTTGTTAGTGTTGCTAGTATTAGTGTTATTAATGCCATTAGAATCAATATTAACAGTTGTTATTATAAAATATTAATAAAATGTTTAAATATTAAT
>CAIGQW010052710.1:669984-716209 GCA_903798125.1 Danio choprae
GGGAAACATTCATACACACCCATTATATATATATATATATATATATATATATATATATATATATATATATCATATAATACATTTTATCCTCATGATTTGTAAACAATAAACTGTAATATCAAGCATTATAAAAGGATACTAATGTATCTATTGTCAGCACATAAATAATTGTCTTAAAAAGACATTGACATGTCTTAAAACTGTTTATGCTTTTAGACTGATCTCCGTTGTTGCATAATATTGTTTTTATGAGGTCATCAAAGCTGATGACAAAAGTCCTTCTGAGTACCGTCTGAGTACCTACAACACCACAAGGCAAAGTCTGACAGGCAACTGCCATTTTAGCCATGAAGCACTACAGTGGCACATCGAACCTCTGAACGTTTAAACCCTCTTGTTAACCAAGCCCAGTTTGGTTTCCTTAGAAACGGGCGGCAACCCAGAATGCAGCAGAGTTAGGTCAGTGAATCACTGGAGAATGAGCAACTCTCATGTAAACTTTTCCATACCACGCGTCTCAACTTAAAAGAACCTCAATTAACAAAACGTGGTGCACTTGAACTAATATTCTGCTCTGATTTACTGCGTTCAGAGTAAGCTTAGAGCTCACGTTTACGAATAGAATGGGGTGAGGGCTTCTTAATAAGCATGCTTAGAGAAATGACGTCAAAACAGCTGGTAAAGTCTCACAACCACTCAGGTGTTCATTTATTACACCATAAACAGTTCATAAGCTCAATGTGAAGTTTTTTACCTTGGAAACAGTATGCTCCAAGCCTCATACTGGGATCTGGGAAGCCTGTTTGGTTTCGGTAGCGGTACATGGTCCGTACTCCCAGCAGACCACCACCACACTGACTTCTGGGTATGGAGACGGGATGGCGTGCACTGCCATCAGAAAGCCAGCCATAATCACACCGGTCCAGACCCTGTCTCCAGGCAGCATGAAGTTGACCAGGTGAGGCCAGCTCTGCGTTATTGCTTTCACACACTGCTTTGGCTTCATCAAAGGTCATCTTGTGCATTGTGGGTGCAAAGAAAACATTACCTACGGCAAAAGCACATTTAGCATTATTATAAGTGAAATTATCTGTATTTTGAGTTATAAAACCGGTTAACAGTGTTATTGAAATCCTGCTGAAAGGTAAGTGTCAGTCAATGAATCAAAACCCAGATTTTGGATCAAGGCTGATCAAGGAACAGCCCAATTAATGACAAATGCAAATTCATTAAACAGCTTTCAAGAAAGAAATATGTATTTTCCATCTGCAAATGTTGTGGTGAATCAAATGAAAATAAAAATGAGGGAGAGTTGTTTTCGCACAGCCTTGGGTGTTGCTGTCAAAAGCTCGAACTGAGGTTTTTATGACGTCTAAGTAATTTATAGCAGAACAGTAAAGACATACTCAAATATTCTTTCATGATGGAATGAAACATATTAAACCCCACAACAGGGTGTTCATTTAACAAATCCATTCACTGTTTTTACTGGTTTTCATCCCATTGTTACAGCATTGAGCTGGACATATTAGAAATATCAAGTCTCTTGACAAAGCATGATACTTATTAAAATAATTTTTTAAAAGTGTTGGATATTTTGAGGTAAATTCTTCATTTTGTAAACTGAAAAAAAATCACTACAACCTCTTTTTCTTCATTATTAGTAACCAAAAACTACTTGAAATATGTATGTTATTAAATAAAATCTGAACATACTGATACACAGCAAAACAAGTTTTTCAAATTGAACTTGGAATTGAAAGAAAACTATTAAAAAAGAGCTTAAACTCCTTTTCTGTGGCAACAAAAATATTATAAGCTTCCACTTCAGTGCGATATACCACAGATGTTCTTTGCCAAAATGGTTGATATTCATTTTTGGTCATAACCGCAGTTTAAAACCACATTAAATATGTCAGCATAAAGCAAATATAATACATAAACTACTGCTCTGTCATATTACCACAGAACTGTTGGCCTTGTCAACAAGGTTTTTATCTAAAAAAGTCATATAAATGATTTGTAAGAAAAAAAAATACCCTCAAGTTTATCCACATAACAGAACACATCATAAGTCTCAGTGGGTCTCCGTTTGCCATACGACCTAACACCAGGTTTTCCAGGCAGGTTTCCAAAACAGCCAGGCCTGGGTCTAGTGATTGGATATCTGCAGAGAGAAACAATTCACACAGATGCGAACAGAAGTGCTCGTTACTAATAAATTAGGCAAAATTAGAATGTGTTTAGCTTTTGAAACTGGCCTTTATATAAATATATGCATAGATGTTGTTCAGAATTTATTCATGAGATTACTGCCAGAAGAGCATATAGAGGTTCAGATCTTTTGCATGCATGTTGCTTCTAACCTCACTGATTGATCTGCTATCCAGCCAGCATCACACTGGTCAAATCCATCTTCATAAGCAGCTCTCAGCTGTTCTGATGTAGCAATGGTGGCTCCAACATCGCTGCAGGTCTGCACAGCTTGTGCATAGTTCAGCATATATCTGCTGACCTTTGACCTGTAGTGAAACACCACGCCTGTTCAAAAAAACACAAAAAAACAAATAAAAATGAACGTGTCCTAACAGAGACCATTCCATTCAACAGTTTAAAAAAGGAGCATTCTGCATAACTGTCATTGTTGTCTGTGACAAATATGAAGCTTAATACAATCTGCTTCAGTCCCGGAGATGTCTGCGAGTTGCTTATAAACAAATTAATAAAATGAGCAGTGTTGGGACATTCATTTGAATGAGGGGACATTCCATCCACCCCCATAATTGTCACTTTGAAACGCACTCAAATTAAATGAGTAATGGATCTCATTAAAATGGCAGTGCATCTCTGCTGAGAGCAGGGTGGTGCTGTGATTCTAGAGCCAAAGCAGTTCAGGGTTGACCCATCCCATCCTTTCACATGGCCTGTGCATAAATCACCCCATACAACATGTGTCCCGGCATCACAGCGTATGCAGGCAGAGGGAAGACATTAGGATAAGGCAAGTTTATTGGAGTGCATTTGACTTTTTACACTGTAACTGTAATCTGGGAGGGTCCAAAACAACCTTCAAATCCCTCAACAATTTAGATAATCTGTGCTTGTGGGTTTTCTCCCATTAACAGTTCCACTTAACACACTGAATTTTCATTTATCTGTAATTTACTTTGGTTACAACTGTCACTGATCAATTAGCTCTAAGGAATTTCCCATATTGGCAGCATATACAACAATGGCGTCTCTACACACAACAAATTTGAGATCAACTGAGACCCATAAACCCCTTTCACACAGAACACTGGCTCTGGAAATCGGCATAAAAACGCAAGAGGGACTGTGAATGCAAACGGGTTGTTGACGTGACGTTGCAGTTTTACTGTCACACATGACAAAAATGAATATAATTAGTATTGTCATCATTTAAAATGCAGTAAATTCCATGCAGTAAAACATGAATTTGTGTTCTATGGACCTCTTGTTATAAAAACTGCTGTTGTTACATTTTGCACATTTTCAAGCCAGTTCTTAAAACTATCCTATGGTGTGACTGTCTCAAGCACAAAGTTCAGTAAATTACAGCTCTTAAAAATAAATTCATAAAATCATTAATAAAAAAATCATTAAGTGGCTATTGTAGTAAATAGCAATATTGTTTTCATCCGTATATTTCTAAACACATATTAATTGTATACATTTTGCCAATGAAAACCATGCATGTTCTCTGGTGTGACACTATATGGCAATTTTAAATTGTCAATCCCATGGAAAACTGTAATTAGTTGAAGATCATGTGATTAAAGCCCCATCACATGTGTTTGTTAAGATTTGGTCTCTGGATTTTTTTGGAACCACTATAAAATTGTTAGGATTTGTTGTCCTTAGATTTGGAACCCCTATTTATTGAAAATGTCCAAGAAGTCAGACAAGTCTGACATACTTTATTAATCATAATTTAATTAAAAATAAATGGCACTATATGAAGATAAGTGTTCCCCGTGATGGGTTGCAGCTGGAAGAGCATCCGCTGCATAAAACATATGCTAGATAAGTTGGCGGTTCATTCCGCTGTGGCGACCCTTGCTTAATAAAGGGAACTAAGCTGAAAAGAAAATGAATGAATGAATGAATGAAGATAAGAGTCCAACAATGAAGATAAATAGCTCTGACATCATTTGAGTTGTTTTTGCTCACATACCACATTTTTATGGTACAGTTATGGTAAGTAAAAAAAAAAAAAAGTGAAATAATTGATTTAGTTAGAGACCCCTTACAAATATAAAAAAAATTATTTCATCCAAAAAATATATATATATATTTTTTTATATATATATATATATTTTACTGCCTATTTGTGAGCTACCTAACATGTTCTAGGATTGATCCCATTGATGGGGACCTAATAAAATTTTATTTTTACAGGTTTTTTTTTTTTTTGAGTGTTCTTGGAGCTCTGGATGAGTACAATGCTTGTGTTTGCTTTTCTGGAATTCAAACATCACAGGTCCATTGCTGTTTATGGAGAGTCAGAGAGCTCTCTGATTTCATCTAAAATATATTATTTTGTGTTCCAAGGATAAATTAAGAACTTTGGGGATTGGAACAACATGAGGGTGAGCAATTAATAACAGAATTTTAATTTTTAATAGTTTATGAATGTTCACCTGACAATTTGTGCAATGCCCTAGTGTATGATCAGCTCTTAGTGTTACAGTAATGCACAATAAAAACTAATGATGCACAATATATTGGTGCCCATGTCATTCATTCATTCATTTTCTTTCGGCTTAGTCCCTTATTTATCAGGGCTCGCCACAGAGGAATGAACCGACAACTATTCCGACATATGTTTTACACAGCGGATGCCTTTCCAGCTGCAGCCCAGTACTGGGAAACACCCATACTCATTCACACACACACACATTCATACACTACGGCCAATTTTGTTTATCCAATTCACCTATAGCTCATGTCTTTGGACTGTGGGGGAAATCGGAGCACCCGGAGGAAACCCACTCAAACACAAGGAGAACATGCAAACTCCACACAGAAATGCCAATTGGCCAAGTGAGTTGTCCAATCCATTTGTTTTTTAAAGGCTTAGAAAATCATATCAATATTTGAATATAAAAACCTATATAATGGTTATCAGGCTCTAAATATAAAGAGTATCAGCCAAAATGTTCATATTGCTAAATGACCCCATTACATACCAGATGTCATGTGTCTTTATGGGATCTTTATGAATGCACGCAGACATTCCAGAAAATCACTGGCAGTTTGAATAATCAAACCAAAAAAAAGTCAGGCCCATGTGATCAGAGCATTTCCCAGATTCTCTGTGATTAGAGACTAGAGAGACAAATGTGTTCAAAGACTCTTACCATCAACATTTAAACTGACTGTGTCTTGTGTATCCTCAATCCCAAACATCACTTCACAGCGGTATGTTCCGGCATCACTCGCCCGAAGCTTCACCATAGTGAGAGAAGCATCACCAATGTCCTCTGGGTGACTCTGCACAGACACACGGTTCCTGTAGCCCGAACCTATCTTAATGACACCGTTTTGGGTGACAAGAACAGTAGACTCCACACCCCCATCAATTCTGGTCCACTTAATGCGCAGGTAATCGTATCCTGAGGCGTCTTTGTTTCTGGGTCCAACAGTAGGGATGATGGAGAAGTAACACGGAAGGGTCACTTTCCCGGACAAGAAGCCGCTGACAGGACGCATCTCCAATAATGTGCTAGAGACTGAGAGAATGAAAGGCATGAGACATACGTACACACAGCTGCATCTACCGCAAAGCACAGGAAATCATGCCTCACTGTGTTTATGATAATTGAGCTTAGAATTGTTTTACTGCCCCTGTGAAGCCTACGGGTGAGCATACCAGAAAGAATCATAACTGTCAGAAAGATCACCATATACTCTGACCAATAATGTGAGAAATGCTTAGGATTGAGAGGTGGGATTACCCCTGAGGGTAACATCCCTGTGTGTGAGCATGGCCCCTAAGAGTGAAGAAGTCAAGCCATCTGTTTGCACCAGACTACAAGAAGTTAATTAAAAGGTATAGGTGCCTGGAAGTAAACCATTAGAGGTAGCTGGGGGACAATAGTTTGTGGGAAAAGTTCGACCCATTCAGGACATGCATTGAAAGATGTATGAAACAGAAAAGCATGCATTCACACACAATTGAGGCTCTGTAAGTTGCAAATCAAATTATATTCAGAAACTCTTGAACATGCAGAAATGTATTGATCGGTAAGCGCTTCAGAGACATAACACTTATACAGATGTAAAAAAAAGTTCAAAGTATAAAAAGCTTACCTGGTCCAGTTGTTGTGTGGTACATGCAGAACAACCACAATATGTGTTTTATGTTTAGCAACATCTTGCAGTCTACAAGGTGAAGAGAAGAATTACTGAATCATTGATTTGACAAGTCCCTTGCTGAAAACTGAGCTGAATGACTGAGACATTTGCTATCTATTAACACTCACGTACAGTATGCTGAAAGGCTTTGCTCATCTGACTGAGACTATGGTGGTCATACAGAGTGTTTCCTCTCAGAGGGTGGGTGGCGAATGAGTATTCAGTTGCTCTAATCCCCTGCGGGGGGTGAGGCTCAAACTTTTGCCACCGCACCACTACAAAAGTGGGGTTTACAGGACTACCCACTGACGAGTTGAGAATAAAAAGTGACGTAGAACAAGCCGCAACGTTTGTGCCGAGATTAGGAGCGTCCTTTACTATGAAAGTCAATAGATGACTTGTAGGCTATGGAAATTTACTTATACTACTTATAATAATAGCATTAGAATAAATCTTTACAAGTAAAAAATGTTTACTTTTGTTCGAATATGTTTCCATAAAACTGCTCAAGTTTACCGTTTGCACTGCATTTATGATTTAAATCATACCAAATAGAGTAGAACAGTTACAGTGCATGCTACGAACTGCATAACAATTAATACAATAAAAAAGAAAATAGTAATAAACCGGGCAAAAAACACCTAGCTGTGTAATATTCTGACACATAATCTGACACATTGTTCATTCATTACAATTCTCATAAGCATCCAATTGTCTTGAGAAACATCGCCACTTTTCATCCGCGCGCTCTACAAATGTGCGCGCGCTCTTGCATTCGCTTTTAGCGCAGCGCTTTTCATTATGCAGCCTAATTCGCCAGTTGCAAAAAGTTATGATAGTGATCAGTTAAAGTTTATGTATAAATAGAGATTCTGAATTGATGCCCTATGCTTCTAAACTGCGCTGAAACATCTACTTGGCTAGTCACGCCCAATGATGCATGCAGCATCAAAGATGTGAAAAGTCCTGACACAACTTTGGATCTTTCGATATTTTGTACTTATGAACACCTCGATGCGACATAGGTTTAAACATTACAGAAAAAAAATATTTCGTATTAAGTCGAAATACTACAACAAAATAATAATAATCATAACACTAATTTTAACAACAATAACATTCGAATGTTCAAAGGTATTGGTAACAATCACATCTATACATGAATTTTATGATTTACAGGAATGTAATAGGCTAATATTATGTCGTGATGGGTTATATCTAAAGCGACATACATTTTGCATTTCAATCACCATCACTTTGAGTTCGACATGCAATATATAGAACAGGATTCAAATAAATGAATGAAAATAGCTACCTTTCTTTGAAAGTTATATTCCAAACGCGGATAAATGCTCCTTAATCCCAGTTCACAGTGAGTCCACATGAAACCATCATGAGTGTCCTTTTGTCAGTTAAAAAAAGTGCGTTTTCCTCCACTTGTAGATTCTTCTTGGACGAACCTCCACTTGTAGAATCTTCTTCGATGTTGCTTATGATGGTCCGGACACTAAATGCAAAACGCTAACACTACATTCAATTCCATTTTCCTCCCTAAATAACCTCGTCAAGGATTTAGAGGAGGGGCTCAATGGCCACCCGAAAAAGTGAGTGGACACCAGGCAAAATAAGGGAGGTGCGGGGAAAGTGACTGGGACACGTAGGTGCCCCAACTTGACTACAACACACACACACACACACACACACACACACACGTGCAAGAACAGAACATTCACATCTTAACAAAGACAGCATCACTTATTACGCCCTATAGAACACTTAAGTGAATATTACCTTGATAATAGGCTATATAAGTCAAATTGATATGTAGGCTAAACTGTTTCAAAATCCTTGTTTAAATAATCGTCATTGTATGTACATTAATTTAACTTCAGCGACGTAAAGCTCTTGGTAAAACAAATAAACACAAATAATTCCTGTTAAGTTTATCAACCCAAATTAAATTTCGCAGTTTTCTGAATCATACAATAAAATAAAAAAACTACAGAAAGTACGTTTTATTCATGAATTGAAAATTCCCTTATTAGGCCTATATAGCTTGTTTATGAAATATAATAGGCTTCTAGATTGCGCTACACTTGCGCTGCGCAGAGAGTTGCGCCTCCGCACGGGGGAGAAACTGCACCGGGTGATAAAAAAAAGAGCACCCGGATGTTCAAAAAGGTTATAAGGTCAAACATATCTTTGTTATGGTCTTGGTTATCTGAGACAGCTTCTTTTTCCCTCATTCACTCTTTGTAATTTAGACCTCCAAGTCAGTGATCATCATTAGCAATATTACGTGTCTGTACAAGTTATTGTCTGTCATAACTGTAAATGTCCTTATTTATCGTAAATCATAGCATGGCTAAGCAATTTTTTAGATTGAAAGTGTCGAAAGATTCACATGCCCAATTTGAGCCAGATGACGTGGGTTTCCTCCAGGTGCTCCGGTTTCCCCCACAGTCCAAAGACATGCATTATAGGTGAATTGAGTAAGCTAAATTGGCCTTAGTGTATGAGTGTGAATGAGTGTGTATGGGTGTTTCCCAGTGATGGGTTACAGCTGGAAGGGCATCCGCTGAGTAAAACATATGCTGGATAAGTTGGTGGTTCATTCCACTGTGGCGACCCCTGATTAATAAAGGGACTAAGCCGAAATGAATGAATGAGTTATCACAGATTTACAGACAGCACTTAATTAGTTAATCTCTAAACTGTCGAGGATGTGCACTTCCAGGTCAGTGCTTTTCTGGATTACTTCCCTCCAAGATAACAGATCTAACAATCAACTGAAAAAGCTCACTGTCATGGGTCAGTGCTTTAACCATTACTAGCCTCCATTTACACCAAATCTCTAAATTGTCTCTCTGTCAAATCAAACTAAATGGGTTAGACTTTCACTTAGACATTCTGTTGATCATGAATTACTTGGCAACAATGTATCAATTTGTTCTACTAATGCTAACAGTCTACCAAAACTCAAATGAGAGTTGACATGGAGTTGCAACGTTACTTGTACTAAACAGATTGGAATAAAAACTGTAACAAGAAGAGTCAACACTGGTGATGCTGTATGTGTCAAATGGTAAACGGTAGGGTGACTCTTAGATTATACACAGGCAAGTTCTAGTTTGCTCCCTTTATTTCCAAAACACAAAGAATAATACACTCTTTAGGTCATTTCACACAGACATACCAATAATTCGCAGTCAGTGACTCAACCAATGCTTCTTAAAGACACAAAATAGCTCAAACCAGATGATAAATCAAGAGCTACATATTGAAACCGTCTTTTTGTACAAGAGAAGTTTAAAAGATCGTTTGTGACCACCAATGTCAGTTACTTACATTTGTAATTATGTAGAACATTTATCAGCATTAAAAAAGCACAATATACATGTTAAAGCAAGCCACAAGTGTGCTGTCACTTTCCCCAACAACCCTCACCGTTTCTGTCCTGACATGCTGGATAATCACAGGACTTTTGTTGGGTAAACATAGCATAAATACAAACACGATAATGCTACTCTTATAATTACAAACTATGACTGTGTTGATGCACTCTCCTCAGGGTTCACAGAGTGTGGCAGTCGTTTCTGGACAGATCTATAAGTAATGCTCTGTTAGCTCTATTTACAATTTCCTAAACACATTAAAGGTAATATAAAGCTGGGAGATGGAGAATGGGGTAAATTTGTACTGTCATGTCTGCAGAAACTACATCACAATGAGTGCATGCATCTAAAACAGCTGTAAATCACTGAAGCATTTATTCATTCATTCAATTTCTTTTCGGCTTAGTCCCTTTATTAGTCTGGGGTCACCACAGCGGAAAGAACTGCCAACTTATCCAGCATATGTTTTACGCAGCGGATGCCCTTCCAGCTGCAACCCATCACTGGGAAAAATCCACACACACTCATTCACACACATACACTATGGACAATTTAGCCTACCCAATTCACCTGTACCGCATGTCTTTGGATTTGTGGGGGAAACCGGAGCACCTGGAGGAAACCCACGCCAACACGAGGAGAACATGCAAACTGACCCAGCCAAGGCTCAAATCAGCGACCTTCTTTCTGTGAGGCGATCGTGCTACCCACTGTGCCACTGTGCAGCCCTCACTGAAGCATATGAAATAAAATAAAGTTGTTACAAAATTATTAGTTAAAGGTGTTGGAAGGGTGAAACAAATTTGATATAGGTGCTGTTTTAATTCAGTTTAACATAATATGATTTAAAATGACACTTAATGTTAATTTGATTCAAATTTAAGGCAACCAGGATTTTAGTTTTAAAGTGTAGGAGTAAAGCCAAAAAGAAAGATTACACAAAAACTTTAATAATAGCTACAGTGCTCAGCATATATGAGTACACCCCCCTCAAATCTCTCATTCAAAATAATATTTTCTATATGATGCTTTACAATATTATATTTGTGCATATACATTAGTTTAGTCAGTACTGAAGCCAAATCTAGAGCTAATCTAACAAAATAACTTACAATAATGATTCAAAAATTAGTAGCCCAAATTTATATGTTAGGGAAAAATAATAAATAAAATTTTCAAAAATAGCAAAAATCAAGAGAAACAAAAAGTATATACAATTATGCTGAAATGTAGTTTGTAAACATTTTTTGCAATATTTTGCATGAATTTAAATGTATTATCTTTCCATTTCTAAAGATGTTCTGTGACTAAAATATTATTTTAATAAATAAATCTGTTTAATAAATATTCCTTTTCTAAATGGGGTGTACTCATAAATGCTGAGCACTGTATATAAACATCTAAAACAATTTAATATTATATCAGAGCTGACGTATTTTGGTTTGCTAGAAAAATAATTCTGAAACTGATTCTAACAATATTGTTACAGTTACAGTGTGGATTCTCTAAATAGTTATACACACTGTATTATTCTTGGTGGGGGAAAAATGCAATGCACAAAATGGGTTTTTTTTTACTTAGAGTTTTTGTCTTGTTGCTAGTTCAAATATCTAAAAGAATTAAGCCAAGAAGCATTTTATAGACAAGCATGTCTTGTTTTCAGAAATAATATGTCAAAATTAAGTGAGTTTTTCCTTAAAATAAGCAAAATAATCTGCCAATGGGGCAAGCAAAATAATCTAATTTAAAAGTGAAAAAAATAATAATTTTGCTTACCCCACTGGCAGATTATTTAGCTTGTTTTAAGGAAAAACAAATAATAATTTTGACATTTAAAAAGCACTCGATTTTGACTTATTAATTCTCAAAACAAGACAATAATTATTACTTGTCTAGAAAATGTTTCTTGATTTAAGATTATGTTGATATTTGGACTAGAAACAAAACAAAAACTTGAAGTAAGATTTTGTTTGTGTGTGTATAATACAACTACTAGACGCTCTATATGAAAGAACCTAAACAAAGATTGTAAACAAAGGTCCAGCTGAGCTGAAATAATTCAGCCTGCTTTAGATTTGTTTTTAATTATTATTTTCCAATTATTATCCAAATGACGTGGCTACATGCAATTCCAATTGATGTGGTTCTCATTCATTGTTTAATACATTAAAAAGGAAGGGGAAGAGAACACTGCAAGAGAAATCATAGACATGCAAATGGAAGTTACATCAGCTAAAACATTGAACATTAGTGGATGATATACAGTGCATGTCAAATGCAATTTATAAAGATTGAACATAAATGTCATAGATTAAGTTAAATTTATTATTTGCAATAAGTGCAACCAGAGCTACTTTTTTAGTAATACACCGTAAAAAGCTAAATTGTTTAACCCCAAATGATAAAAAAAAAATGTTTTTTTTAAATAACCCAGAGAGTGGTTTTATACATATCATTGCAGAAATACTGTAGGACTTCCGCTACCTCTTCTTATGTTTTTTGAGATCACCGCAAGTACACAGATCAATCTACAAACAACAAATTCTTCATCTTTAACCTTTGATGACATTTTTCTGTTGCCTTTTATTTAGAAAGTCAATCATTGGAATGCTGACAAATGCAAATTTAATGCATTTGTCTTCTTCATCAGTTACCATCACAAATCAACTCTACATACAGTGTCCTTTACAGTAACTCTGTCCTTACATTGACAAGTACTTGTGAAGCTGTGCTCATTGTCTCTGTCTGCTTGCATCTGTCATGCTGCTCACACTTGCAGGAATGTCCCCTTTGCTTCAGTCAGTGTGGCTGTAAAGCAATTAAGGGGTAATTAAGAGGTTCGCTTATGGGTGGACTTGGGAGAATAACGCCTAGAGCTACAGAAAGGATTAAACCTATTGGTAAGACGTAAAACCTATATTTGAGTCCAAAGTAAATATTACATTTACAGCATATAATAAATATGTAAGTTAAATAAATACGGCAAAACTGTAATCATGTTCATCATTTTGGCTCGAAGTTCATTCTAAACTCTATGCACACGATAGTCACCGTTAGAATTTTAATTTTACATTATAAACACTAAACTATACTGCATATACAGTTGAAGACAAAATGATTAACCCTCTTGCAAAATTGTAATTCTTTTTTCAAATATTTCAAATATTATTTTTTTCAAGTGCTGTTTAACAGAGAGGCGTCACGGTGGCGCAGAGGGTAGAACGATCGCCTCACAGCAAGAAGGTCGCTGGTTCGAGTCTCGGCTGGGTCAGTTGGCATTTCTGTGTGGAGTTTGCATGTTGTCCCAATGTTCGCGTGGGTTTCCTCTGGATGCGCTGGTTTACAACTCTAAAACAATGCGCTATAGGTGAATTGGGTAAACTAAATTGTCCGTAGTGTATGTGTGAATGAGTGTGTATGGATGTTTCCCAGTGATGGGTTGCAGCTGGAAGGGCATCCGCTGTGTAAAACATATGTTGGATAAGTTGGCGGTTCATTCCACTGTGGCAACACTAGATTAATAAAGAGACTAAGCCGAAAAAAAAAAGAATGGTTTAACAGAGATGTTTTTTTAATGTTAATGTTTTTTTTCCATAACTTTATTATTTATTATTCCATAACTGAATAACTTTAATCTAATAAATAACTAATTTCTTTTGTTTTTGCCATGATGACAATACATAAAATTTACAGTTATTTTGCAAGATACTAGTACAGCCCAAAGTGCCGTTTAAAAGCTTAGCTGAATTAATTAGGCTCACTAGGTTAATTAGTAAAGCCATTGCATAACAGTGATTTGTTCTGTAGCCAACCAAAAAATTAAATAGATCAATTAAAATAATAAAATAAAAAATAAAAAAATCCTGTAGGGGCTAAAATATTTACCTTAGCAGTATATGTATGTGTAAATTGTTTGTTTGTCTGTACTTAAGTGAGCAAATACCTAAGAGTGATTTAATCTTTATGGTAGTGATTAATATGTTTCTGGCTGTTATATGCTTGGTAGCCCTTAACTGGTGGAGTGTGTAGCTTCATTTTTACACATGAGCAGACCATCAATTGACCTGAACCCGACTGAAAGTCTTTGATATGTGCTGAAGCAGGTAGTGGTTTCCCTGAGGGTCAGATGGTGGAGATACTTTGTGAAACTGCATGACAAATACAAGACTATCGTAAAAATGGTCTCTATATAACCCTGAGGAAAATTACCCTGTAAAGTCTTTTCCAGCACATCCCAAAAATGGTGAGTGAGGAGATTAATGTCAATGATAGAATTTAAAAGAGCAAATACCTAAAAAAAAGTTTATAATTTTATTGTTTTTTTGTAGTTAATATGTTTCTGCCTTGTAATTGTCACAGTCACACAAGGGAGTTAGTGTTCGTGGTGTTTATTAAAACAACAGTGAAGTCTTTGCACTCACTAGTGCAGGTGGTGAATACGTGAACACGTAGTGGTTGTGTAGTGGTACGTGAACACACAGTGGTTGTGTAGTGGTACGTGAACACACAATGTTCAAAGGAAACACAAGAGTCACTTCCCTTAGTTTGGCGAGTAAACAGATCACAGAAGTTTGTCTCAACGATGCACAGAAGAGCAGATGAGAGCATAGGAGAATACAGGAAGATGCACGAGGAAGAGATTCACACATGGAGTTGGCCATCAATTGACCTGAACCCAATTGAAAGACTTTGATATGTGCTGGAGCAGATAGTGGTTTCCCTCAGGGTCAGATAGTGAAGATGCTCCATTATCAGTACCAGATCTCAGCCAATACTGAAAGTAGCATTTGATGGAAATAAGCTTTGTGACACTTCATGACAAATGAATGCCATAAACAAATCTAACGTTTATACAAAACATTGTCACTATCAGACCCTGGGGAAAACCACTAAGGCCATCTGATTTATGTGTAAAAAACTAAACTTTCATTCAAAATTTGGGCCTCATTAATTTTTGCATTTTGCATGTAAACAAAGCAAAAGTTGATCCTAAACATGGTCACTATCAACTCCTGTGAAGGACCACTCTGTGAAGTTTATTCAAAGTGGTGATCAATTTGCATATGAAAATGAAGCAATAATATGAAATGCATGAAGTGATGCTGGCATCCTGGAAGTGCTATATATTCACACAGTAGAGATGTATGAAGGGTGCACCAGGGGACATTTGGATAATATTTGCCACAAGTTGAAATTAACCATGATCTGGATATTAGGAACATGTACTAGGAACATACAGTGAAGAGGAGAAAAATACTAAAAATGTAATATTTTAGGAAAGCCTTGTCACATCACAGCAAGAAGGTTGTTGGTTCAAGTCCTGGCAGAGCCAGATGATATTTCTGTGTGGAGGGTGCAGATTGCTTCTCCCAGAGTCCAGAGACATAGGTGAATTACTAAATAAACTAAAATTGGCCATAATGTATGAGTGCGTATGTGAATGAGAGAGTGTATAGTGTATGGGTGTTTATAGCACTTGGGGTTCATGAGTTAATGTACTCTCAATGCTGAGTTGCGGCTGGAAGGGCATTCACTACATAAAATCATGTGCCAAAGTTATTGGGGGTTCATTCCACTGTGGCGACCCCTGATAAATCAGGGACTAAGCTCAAGGAGAGTGAGTGAGTGATTGAGTGAATGAGTCATGTTCAACCTCTCTGCTTTCTCACAAAGAACAGCTTCCTAGACAGTAGAGTGAGTGAGTAAGTGATACTTTGGACTAAAACTTTAGATTATATCCTTTATGAACTTCAGGGTGAAGCAAAGGTTAGCCAAATTAGTGTCCTTGGATAAATTACAGCAGCCTGTAGTGCAAAGGGAAATCGTTTTGTGATTTAGGAGAGATTGACCCAAGATAACCCTTGTGGCTCCACCAACACCATTCTGCCTGTTTCTGTGACCTCCAATTCAGGCTTTGACACCCTTCCAGAGCAGCAGTAGATCTAACATTCCACAAACGCAAACCAATTACATTTGGCTGAGAGAAACGATTACTCAGTGGTTTTGAAACCATTGTGCGCTAACGTCAATGGGATTCTATGGGAAACACACCATTTAGAGTGAACTTCAGGAGATGTGCTCAAAGTCATCTGTTCCTAGAGTCATTTGGAAAAATTGAGAGCATCAGTACAGTGATTTCAGAGTGCATGAATGATTTTGAAGATGTGACAACATGGTAAACAAATTTCCTTTTCATAACCTGCACAAAGATCCAATTGTTGTATTTTGTCAGGGCTATGTGTATGTACTTTGAGCATTACATCAAGTATTTCACATGAAGATGTTTCACTGAGCTCAAGGAGCTAATTTCCAGGACACTGAAGCACAGCACAGAAACATTACGTTCCTCCCTGGTTCCTAAAATGACTCAGAAATGGCTTCACATTCCCTGAAAAATATGACAAATACCAAACATGTTGTCTTATGTAGTCTCTCCATGGACTTCACGGTTTTACGGTGGACAAAAAACATCCATGAAATATTACAGTAATATAAAAGCTCTAAATGAAATAATAGTATAAATCTACAGTATATGCATAATAATAACCAAATTAAGAATCAGATGAAATTCCTCATGAGCCACAATAGACTTTTTTGTTTACACCATTACTTGTTTGTTTATTTTCAGGCTGTCTGTACATAGGGGTTATTAAATTGCCAACAATAACTTTTTGGTTAGTGAATTTTAGTTGGAAAGTTTAGTTTATAACTTGTGAGCTCTTCTTATCACCACAAAATGAAGCCAGGCTTCTACAACGATTGAAGAACACTGACATCCCACATCCACAAATGACGTAGAAACTTTAGGGGAAGCCCGTTTGGTATTTAAGTAACCAACATTGTACATAAAAAAACAAAAAACAATTAAGACCAGTCAATGATCATTCAACAGCACCCCGCCCAAAATAAGAGATGTTTGTATGTTGCCTTGTGTAAGTCATTCGCTCTCATTGCTGATTTATTGAAGACTCAATGGACCATACTGCGTTATTTCCAAGAAGTCATCAGCAGGAGCACTAGGAGGGGTCGTCTTCAACCCTACTATAAAAACGTTGTGTTCATCTACTCATCAGAGAGGCTTTTCAGGGAAAGGCTCTTGTCCGATTGACAGTCAAACAATCATAATGACCTTTTACTTATGAGCCCTTTGTTGATATAAACACACTCTAGAGATATTAGTCACCAGATTAAGCTGATCTAATTCTGCCTTCGAGTGCTATCAAAAAAGTTCTGCTTCGCTCTTCTGATGTAGCAGATTATAATTTTTTAGCATTCAAGTGTTTTCTTTATAAAAGGAATTAGTAATCACCAGACCGATCTCACAAGGAAATGTAACTATTTTATATGTTGTCAGAAAAGTGGCTAATTCATCGAAAT
Organism: Danio choprae; assembly: GCA_903798125.1. NCBI lineage: Eukaryota > Metazoa > Chordata > Actinopteri > Cypriniformes > Danionidae > Danio > Danio choprae. The sequence goes on from CAIGQW010052710.1 coordinate 687,135, forward strand.
TCATACATTCGTATGAAATGTACATTTGTTTATAAGGAGGCGTGCCCTCAAACCCCTCCGCTAACCATACTTCTCATTGGTGTTGAGCAAATCATACAAAACTCTACAAATGAGATTGTACATATTATTATGAATTATTACTAAATGAAAAAGTTTAATTGTTTGTAAATTGCCATGAGATAGTGTTGGAATATCAGAGGGTGGCAATCTTTCACTACCATCTAGATTCTGGAATTTAGTCAAAAATATGCCAATTGTGCTGTATATAAAACACACAATATGCATCAAATTGATATTCATATTTATACATGAATATGCAAAATTTAGGTATAAAAATAAATACATAAAAATAATCAAATAAAAAAAATGCAAGTCACTACATTAATCACTCTCCTTTCAGCCATGTTTGTGCAAGTTTATGACACACCCTTACTCCGAAACTTGCAATAATTTCAAATACAAGATAGCCTTTTTTTTTTTAGATTAATCTGTTGTCCTGTTTGTAAAAACGCTTTTTACTGACCAAAATCTTAATACCAGTTGTAAACAGTGTACCGCAGTGCAGCAGAGTAAAGGTTTTCAAAAACAAAAGGATTATAATGAATCATGACCATAATATGTGCAACAACTGAATCAGGTATTGGGAAACATATAACATTTTAGTTTTGAATAAATGTATGTACAATATGTATGCATGTATGTATGTATGTATGTATGTATGTATGTATGTATGTATGTATGGGTCTGTGGTCTTAGCAACTAGCTCAGCTGCAAATAAAATCTTTCTGTTTAGAAACGTTGACATGGTTTTATAAAATTAAGACATTTACAAAGTCTGGCATCATGATGCAGTGGCAAAAAGCTGTGGGGAAAATAAGATAATATCATGTCTTATTCCTCTCTCCCTCACACACCCACAAGTGACAAATGAACCTTGTTCTGAGATGATTGACTCCATTAAATCAAGCTTATTTTTCTCTGTTTGTTTGTCTCCCTCACTTATCCATGTAATCCCGTCCTTTAAATTTTGACAGCTTAGAAACATATTTCCATTCCTTCGCCATGTAAACAGAAGACCCCATGCAGTCTCAGACACATACACAAACAACATACATAGGTTTTTAGGAGGTTCAATACGATTGGTCCAAAAAAAAATGCTAAACTAAAAAATCTGAACTTTTTAGCAAGTTGGTGGTCACCACCTGATATGACTGTTTCTTTCATGTCATAAGCACTGGGTAAGTGACATTACGCAAGGGAATGAGGGCCTCTCAAAATACCTCATGGTCTGAAGCTGCTTATAGGGAAATGAAGTCAGCTTGTAAGGACAGGGTGGGAGACATTTTAGTCACTTCACTGTGTTCTTTCAGTACATAAACTTTTTGAGTTTTTTAGAGAAGTTAACGTCTCGCTACCAAAAGTTGCCATACATGGATAATACTATACAGATAGTTAATGCTAATTCAAGTGTGCAAACAATTGAAAACAACAAAAATCTACCATATAATCTAGTATATAAAAACATGTAAAAAAAAATTTAATAATAATAATAATTGTGTAAATGTGTTGACAAAAATACAAAATAAAATAAGTCACTACATTTTAAAAAGAAACACATTACTTTCCTGTATCTATTAAGTGGCAGGCAGAGATGGAAATGCATGGCAACTAATTATTGTTATTGTAATATTGTGTTTAGTTTAAATAAACTCTACAGTACCTTGTTTATGCAGTAACAGGCCAACACCAAAACAAACCACATTCACACATTTCATATAGTGGTCAGAAGCAGCTTGAACAATCTCAGTTCACAAACAAAGGACAGTCGATTTAGATTTAGTATCTTTTACCTTTCCACCATCACTTGCATCATGCTTCGGAAGATCTCTTGTTCTATATTTATAAATTTTGAGTCAAATATGTGAATTTTCCAGCCTGATCTCACAAGGAAACATAAGTATTTTATGTTTTGTCAGTTTAGTGGTGAATTTACACGAATTCATTCGAGTTGTACTAAAATGTATGATTTTAAAAGGAGGCGTGGCACCCAACCCCACCCCTAAACCCAACCGTCATTGGGGGTTCGTACTAAATTGTACTAAATCGTACTAAATTGTACGCAAGTTCGTACTAAATCGTACTCAATTGTATGCATGAGATAGTAGGAATTCATAGGAATTAGCCACTAAATCAAAAAGTTACGAATTGCTGTGAGATTGTGTTGGAATTCTCTGATGAATCATTTGATTTGGTGAATTGTTAACTGAGACATGCTCAGACCAGATCATTTGAATCAGTTAGCTGTTGACTGAAGACTCGCTCTCATCAAATCATTTGAATCAGTGAATCACTAACTGAAGATTCACTGTATCCAGATGATCTTAATCAGTAAATATGATAATCAGAGTTGTTATTGGAGACTTGAGGTGTGCCTTAAATTGCATATTTACGCAGACTTGTACACATTTTTGTTGTATAAATAATGTAAGTAGTGCGATCATGTTATAAATTCTATAAAAAGGAAAAAAGTGCACTTTCTTGTACAGAGATTATTATGCCGCCTTTTGATGCTGACTGTGGTTGTACATGTAGACTACTATATTTGGTATTTTGGTCATTTATTTCACTAGTTTGGGCAACACCCTTTAAATGTCATACACCATCAACTGGGAAATTTCTAGTTAGTTAAAAATGTTAGAATTCCATTTGGGTTGATAGTCAACTTATAGTGTATAAGTACATAGGGTTTAGTGGGTCATTTGGGATGCAACTTTGCTCTGACAGAATAATGTGGATCAGTGAATTTTTTTTAACTGGAGATTCACTCTGACCAGATCCTTTGACTAAGTCTCGAGAACAGACTAAACCCTATAAGTCTAGTTTAATATATCTATATAATTTTTTTCCAGTGTGAAAAAGATTTTACAGGTAAGCTGAACAGAATCAACTTAACGTATTGAACACTGCTAGTGTATCTCTGAGCAGGTGACAATTTCTCCTTTTCTCCTACTCAAAAAACTTTTTGTATTCTTACATTAATAAAAACAAAAACAATATTATGCTTTGGAATGTAGTGAAGTAAATGTTTCCTAAAATAAAAATAAAGCACAGTAGTAAAGTATAAATACTTTGTTACAGTCCACAACAGAAAAGAACAATAACATTTTCCAACCTGAAAACTGAATGCCTCTTTTACAATCAATCGCACTACTAAAATATGACTAAATCTTCAGTGTATACAGCAGGTCCATTATGATTATAATAAACACTTCACAACCTCATTAAATACTTCTCATATTTGGCCCACTTTCTCAACGCCAACAGACTTTACAGCTGATGTAGCCTTGTCTTGGCTCTGGTCTTTTTCACTCTGCTCTCCTCTCATATACAGCTCTGTGATGTTCATATGCTATAACATAAGCCTGAGAACCTGACTACAGTACATTAGCTGGCAGCAATCAGGGGTGTAACATTTACATAAGAGCACTGTGAAATTTGAAAAAAGCTGTTTTAAATGCCTTTAATGACTTAAAACGGTTCTATGAAATACTTGTTTCTTATTGCTCAATCACAACATAATTATAAAGTATATTATTCCTCGATAACAAACAAATAACTAATAACACAGGTTCATCCAGGTATATAAATCATCTTTACCCTTACTAGTAAATTATTACAGCTCATATTAATGTTTTGTGTTTAATGGTTTAGCTTTGTGGCAAGTAGCCATGTAATAAGTAAGATAAAGTACATTTAGGCAGTTTTATTGCAGAATAAAGGCTGACATGCTTATCAGCAGCCTCAAAACAATTGCAAATCTCATTAGGATTCATTAGCAGAGATTTTTAAAGACCAGTGCAAAGGCATAAACAATACAGGTAAGCAATATAGTCCAGGCATCCAAAACACAAATGAGGTAGAAGTATTAAATGTAAAGCAAGAGGTCTTACACATGGGAGGCAAAACAGAATGCATAGAAAGCCCAAAATTGTGACATGCAGAATGACAAGAATGACTTTTGAACAGAACTGGCAATGATCTATGCTATTTATAGAGTGGCACAGTGGTGGCACAAAACCAGGAGTCAAAGTGGTGGCACAACCAGAAGTCAAAATGAGATCAACCTTGAAAGGTTCAGATATGACAGTTTCCCTCTCAGTCCACAAGATAGAACACATGTCAACCCCTTCACTGTGAGTGGAGGAGAGAGCAAACTCTATAAGTGGCCTGACAATCAAGCTACAAAGGAGGTTTGGGTTTCTTAACTGGCCAGTGACCATAAAAATGTAGTAGTTTACTGGGATTATTAACAGGTAGGACACAGGATTTATGCAATGAATCATTTTGAAGGGACCAACATACCTTTCTTGTAAGGAAGTCAAAGCTAGATTAACAGCCAGACCATCTGACCTAGACACATGACTGGAAAAAGATGATGGTAATGATCAGTCTAGCATCAGGCGTAGCATTAAAACAGCTTATAGGAGGAGGAGCTGGAGCTCAAGCTCCCCCTCATTGGTAGTGGGCTCCACCCATGTGGCTCTGCAGCGAGCACCTTCTCACTGAATGTGAACATCAGCTGTATCCCAGACCTGATTGCTTTAGTGCATTATCAGTGGTCAAATGCGAGAAGCATAAATCTGTCAGACAACTGACACCAGGAAGTGACCAAGGTCTGGCAGGGGATAAAAGTAGGTCAGATTGACATGGTTGGAAGACTTGATTTGGGCACAAATCACACAGTGCTTAACAAAAGTTGTGACTTTGTCAATAAAATATAGCAAAACACTAAACATGATTAAATCCCCTCCTATAGTCAAAACATAAACAAGTAACTACATGCTAGACAAACTAAATTAACATTTTCAGCCTTGGAAAAATGGTGAGAGCAAACTGAAGTGACGAGGTAAAAATCTAAATTTCATTGATGTAAAAAAACAATAAACTTCATTTATTCGTATCTAAAATGCATTTCTTGGATGACTGAAAGACGAACAGTGCATTGAAAAGTCCAAAGAGCATGACCAGGTACTCATAGAGGCAACGGATGAAGATGAGATCCTAAGCATTAAAAAACCTTTTTAGATGAAAAAAAAATTGTGCTTCCGTCATTTGGTCAATGGTGGTGTGAAAACTTTTTGTTTTGCTTTATTTTTTTGTAAAGTAAATGAATTTTACTTAGCATGATCCTTTGATAAATTCAAAATTTGGAGAATAAAAGTAGTTTAAAAAGAACAACCAAAAAATATGATGAATGAATGCAACTTAATGCAGCAATATACTGATATTACTCTGAAATCCCTAATGAGCAACAAATCACCAAATTATTTTTTTTGGGACTGACTTTTCTATTGACTCTGACAACTGGAGTAATGATGATGACAATTCAGCTTTGAATCATAAGAAAAAAATACATTTATTAAATACATAAATACATAAAATACATAAATTATAATAATACAACAATTATTCTAAATATAAACAACATTTCCCAGCGAGAACTTCAATGCTATGTGGAAACTTCCACTATGGGGATTTCGTCAGAAGCCAATCAACTGAAAGAGTAATAAAACGGGCCAATGAAATGCCAATGAATTGGCGGCATCAGCATGCACAGCTGGCAGCAATCACAATCATTTGTGTATAAAGATGCCAGCCGTGCATAGGAAAGACACCTTTTCACTTTCAGAGCCGAACAGGCTACTGAGAGAGTCTTCGGTTTCTTCCAAACCTCCTTCAGAGAGAGAGAGAGAGAGAACGAGAAAGCTGCCAGTGTTTGAACAGACTGTTTCTCCCAGAGTGTGTGACATGCAGTGGCAGATGGTCAAGCTGAGCTATTCTCCCTTGCCTGGGTGTTACCTGGGTCCGGTCTGTTGTGGCTATTTTCTTTAAGGAGGCTCTCTCCATGGTAAAGAAGACAAAGTCTTACCCAAGATGTCTTTTAAAGTTTTATTCTTTGCAAAGAAGGTCAGACAGTCATACAGTAACACAGGTTCCTGCAGAGTGCGACACACAAGAAGAGTGTGTTCCCTTTTTATCTAGTTTCTTCCCTCTAAAGCTCACAAGGCCATAGGTGACATAGCAAGTGAATCACGTCACAGTTATCTTAACACTCATGATTCTCTTTGAGTTGTCTATATTTCTATCCCATCTCCCACACTGTACAGGTCATAGGTCACCATACATGGATTACAATCTTGTCTTAAGATAAAAAGGTGCCAAAGTGATCACGCATAGCTTAACTGTGTAATGTAGACATAGAAAAAGGAAAGAAGAACAGATTAGAAAATGCATATAAAAGGTATAAAAATGAATTTCCATAACAGGTCCTTCTACAGCGGTGAGTATACAGGAGCTTCTGCACTGCACGCTATGGCCACGTACCAGCGCTACCAAGAGCAGGCTCCTCCGGGAAAGCGGCAGCGTAGAGCCCCCTGCAGGCGTTTGGCACACCGCCCCATGGCCCGGTTAAGTCAGGTAAATGGACCGTGAAGCATCCCTGAGACAGGCCATCTGGAGAAGATGGAACTTGCTCTTTCCCCGGTGGAGGGCCAGGCTTCACAACATCAAACGATGCTTTTCAACGCCGGCCAGTGGCTGCCAAAGTCTCAATGAAAGAGCATTCTTCCCCTTCCCCAGATGTGTCAGCCCGAATACTGTCAGTCTGCGACGCTTTGCCTTCCAGCTCGCAGGCTCGGTGCAACTCGCCAGCGGCTCTGAGTATGTTGGAGGACGATCTCCCTTCTCGCACACTCTCAGCCCCCTCTCAGGACCCTGGGAGGAAGGTGAGAGTGAATCTCTTGCCTCCTGCTCTTCTGCGGAACCCCAGCGCTCCCTGGATCAGCCCTCCCACTCCGTCCTGCCCAACAGCTGGTGCGTCAACGGTTGTGCCGATGATGCCATTTGCGCGAGCTTTGCCAGCGTGGTAAGCGATAGCCAGCCTGTCTCGGTGGCTCATTCACACGATCAGACTCGGCAACGCGATTCAGTTTGCCAAATGGCCTCCAAAGTTCACGGGTGTGTATTTCACCAGGGTCAGCCCTGTGTCCACCCTTGTCTTGCACAAGGAGATTGCTGTTCTCATGGCGAAGGATGCAATCGAGCCGGTCCCTCCAGCCGAGATAAGTAGTGGGTTTTACAGCCCATACTTCATTGTACCAAAAAAGAGTGGTGGGTTATGGCCAATCCTAGACCTGCGCCTTTTGAACCGCTGTCTGCACAAGCTGGCGTTCAGAATGATCATGCCGAGGCACATCCTTCAGTGCGTTTGTCCTCAGGATTGGTTTGCAGCGATAGACCTGAAGGACACATACTTTCATTTCTCCATTCTTCTTCTCTTCTATGTCTTCCCGCCACCATGTCTCCCTAATTGGGCAGCAGGTGGCCTCTGCAGCATCCTCCATTTCAGGACTGCACGCTTTCCCAACGCACTGTCATAGTTTAAAATTCCTAGAAACTTAACTAGGTGTATTTTTTACGACTCCCCCAAAAATTTTAAATAGCCTTAAATGCTTCACAGGTAAGTAAGGTAAGTAAGGGCCAGGGGGAACGTTGGAGGGCTACATTCTCTGGTGATTATGGTGCGCTCACGCACATATCCTGGCTAACCTCTCACCAGTGACTTGGTAAGATTCAATAGCGGTAGCGTTTTCCATACATTTCCCCATAATGGAAGTTTCTACATAACATTGAAGTTCTCCTCCTGCTGGGGAACGAAACGGTTACTACGTAACCCTCATTCCTCAAGGGGGGGGGAACGGAAATGCTATGTTCCTTCGCCACAGCGGTTGCGCCTTAGCTGACAGCTTGGTTCGGCTCTTCAGCTAGAAAAGGTGTCTTTGCTATGCACGGCTGTCATCTTTATACACAAATGATTATTATTGCTGCCAGCTGTGCACGCTGACGCCGCCAACTCATTGGCATTTCATTGGCCTGTTTTATTACTCTTTCAGATGATTGGCTTCTGATTAAATCCCCATAGTGGAAGTTTTCACATAGCATTTCCATCCACCCGCCCCCCCTCTCAGAATGAGTGTTACGTAGTAACTGTTTCATTTCATAATGTTACTGTTGTTTTGTATATTTGATCACAAAACATGCAGCCCTAGTGTGCAGAAGATACTTTTTTGAAACATTTAAAATGACAGTATTAATGTTTCCACAATTAAATAAAAACACTCTGTAAATGTAATTTGACATTATTTGATGGTGAAACAAAAATGTCTCACATTTACCCAATAATATTTTACAAGATTAGGACAGGTTAAATGATAAAACATGTTATCCTCTTACCAACTCAAATTTATAAACTGTATATGCAACTGGAAATTGTGCTAAAATCCTCCCAATAAACAGAATCAGAGAAATAAACAAAGCTTCCATCCCAGACACATTAGACAATGGAGTTTGCGAGTGACACCCACTACTTGTAGACAAGAGATGAAAAACATAAGCATTACAGTGTGCTCATTACAAATACATCAAGATGTGATAAACCACTCTTTTAACAATCTTACCCTGGATGGAGAGACCACCCAGCTACATAAATAATATCACTTGACTCTGTTCTCAGGACTTTGTTCCCTCAGTAACAAATGCAGACCCTCATAAAAAGAATGTATCAAGATGTCACCAAATGATCCACTACAGAACATTAGAGGAACTACTGCTATTTTATAGGGTACATTTCCTACAGGAAACCTCATATCCTCTAGAATCTGATGGACATTCCTTATTATTGTTGTATAACTTTCCTAAATTCTACACTCTAAAATGCTAAGTTGATTCTAACCATTCATTCATTCATTCATTTTCATTTCGGCTTAGTCCCTTTATTAATCAGGGGTCGCCACAGCGGAATGAACCGCCAACTTATCCAGCATATGTTTTACGCAGCGGATGCCCTTCCAGCTGCAACCCATCTCTGGGAAACATCCATACACACCCATTCACACTCATACACCACGGACAATTTAGCCTACCCAATTCACCTGTACCGCATGTCTTTGGACTTGTGGGGGAAACCGGAGCACCCGGAGAAAACCCACGCCAACAAAGGGAGAACATGCAAACTCCACACAGAAACGCCAACTGACCCAGCCGAGGCTCAAACCAGCAACCTTCTTGCTGTGAGGCGAACGTGCTACCCACTGCGCCACTGTGAGGCCTGATTCTAACCAATTTGTTATTATTATTATTATTATTATTATTATTATTAATAAATGTTTAAAGGTCAATTGGGTTTGTCCATATTTGACTACAAATTGGATTATAACAACTATAAACATTTTTTGTGTGTGTAGTTTCAAAGGACGCTCTTGATTTTTTTCTTTGTTCTAACAACAGACACAATTGAATGAGAGTAAGAAGGAGAGCAAGAGAGAGAGGGGTGAGAAACGTAAAGCACCTTTATTTCTATGCAAACTTTTAAAAACAAAACATTTTTCATTGAGAAAAAGCAAAGGACAATACATCATTTTCAACCCAACACAACATTTTTGTATACTTCAAATGCCTTCAAACTTGCCTACATCCTTTATTGATAAATAAAATGTAAACTCATATCTTATTCTTGCATTTATAAGCCCATTAAAAATCAATCCTACTTGCTAAATGGTCTCATACAAATATTCTGTCTTCTATTAATATATGGCTATTTTGCTTGTCTAATATAAAACTTACCAAACATCCTTGGAGAGAGAGAGAGAGAGAGAGAGAGAGAGAGAGAGAGAGAGAGAGAGAGGGAAGCGAGAAGAAACGAGACCAAGCGAGTGAGCGCACTCATCTGAGTAATAGGAGACTGTAAGTCATCTTGTTTAAACAGAGTAAGAAGTGTTTATGACTCCCTGCCTACTCTTCTCAAACAAGGCCAGCCTGGAAGGATGCACTGACCCAACATTGCTTCTCAAGAGAATAACTAGTGCTAACACACATGCATGCACAAATTCACTTACATACAGTATGTGGATGCAAAATACATCATAGACGAGACGAGTTTCATGATGTTTAAAGTGCATGCACAGTAAACATCTGAACACACACATAATATGCTCAAACCACACTTGAGAACTGACTTGCTTTTATAATGGAGCTACAAGGCTAACACCATAATATGAATAAAACTGTCAAAACTCGAAGTAGAAATGCTAAGACCATGCAAACAATAATGAAAACCAATGTCAAGCAGCTCGCAAGAACTCAGAGCATACCAAAACAATCAAGACCAATGTGTTTGAAAGCAGGGCTGGCAGAAGTTCTCTGTTGAATGCTGAACCCTTCCTTTGTGTCCCGAGAGTCTCCATCAAGTCCTCTTTTAAAACTCTGAGCCAATAAACACATTTCCTAACACAAAACTGTTTCTTTTGCAAATCAATATGCTTTCTTATAACTGACACAGCCTCGTATTGATTTTGTTCACAATGTTAAATTAGACCATAAGCCCCCCTCCCATGCACACAAAAACTGTTGAAGTGACTTATTCAAAACAGATGCAGCACTTTAAATTTTGTCTTGATCACCAGTGATAAACTAAAATCTTGTGTGACCATTACTCAACACGTTGACGTAAAACTCCAGCACCCTCCTCGATAAATGACACTGCTGATGATTTGATGATTTTTATGGGAAGCCTGTGCCGTCTTAAATAACCTAGACTGAAAGGTAATAAAACTGGACAGCAGATGTTCACCTAACAGCACGTCTGCAAAAACAGCACGTTTGCATTTTGCCTTAAGTAAGGAATAATTTACGATGTGCAGTTCAGTTATTATAAAATAATGCACATCCAAACTTCTTGTTTTGTTTTTAAATAATTGTTGACTGTTGTAGTAGATAGCAGTCAAGACCTATCTGGAACACATTTTGCCATGCGGTTATCTAAAAATAATTGCACACCTTAGAATGTTCATCAGCCACAAAGTAAAGCAGGTATGCATTATTTTATAATAATTCAGAAAACTGGAATCATTTATTTCACTTATACTGCAGTTACCACACCTAAAGACACTGTTCATATGTTGTATTTCAAGACATCTACATCTAAAGCCTTGTTTTCTTTTCTTTTCTTTTGCATTATCTTATAATAATTCAATCGCCCATCATCAGTTATTTTACCTGTACAGAATGCACAGGTCCAGTCAGTTAATGTCCATTGTATATTGTATATCCAATTTATATGAATTATTTTAACAAATTAATAATCAAATTAATATTTCATCACATTAATAATCTGTTAAAAACATTTCTGTACATCAAGTCAACAGAACAAGAAAAACTAGCAACAAATAAAAAAAGCTTTTTATATTCACAATGTAATTTTGGTTGCTAAATTAGGTTCATTTTCTTTATTTATTTTTCCATGTGCATAACTTGCACAGACTGTAATATTTAGACTTTTTGTATGTATGTATGTATGTACCTACATACGTACGTACAAAGCCAACACATTTTGGTTCCCATAAGTTTCTGGTATGTACAGTATGCGTGTTTAACTGCATTTTACATGGTGAAAAGGCTGCAATGTCAGGTTAGCAATGCAATAAATTATATATTTTGTACATTCAACAGATAAAAAAAATGAAAGAAAAGAAATCTTACAATTCTGTAACTCACAATATAAACAAAACATTGTTGTTTTGTAAAATAAAGAAAATAAGAAGGATGTGCCTTCAATCTCCTCATTGACAATAGAGACAACAGATTCTCCAGTTACAGGCTTTTCATAATCTCATATATAAAATTTTGGTTAGTTTTTAACCAAAATCTATAATATTCCTTCATAACCCTGTAAATATATGACACGCTTTGACATGAAACAATTCAGTGACATTTGAGTGTCTTTTTTTTAAAAGCTTATTGCTGGTCACAATTCACTGCCATTGTATAGATGACAGAGACCAAGATGTTGTGGCTCTTTGGTTTAAATAGGCATGTCTCAGCACTGGTGTCTCAGTTTGTCACTTTACCATAACTCTTTATGTGCAGTACATACTTTTCATATGTCATGTTTATTACCTATATTATCAATTATCTACATTATCTATAGTAGAAGAAAAAAGCAGCAAATGTGCACGTTTTGCATCCAGGTCAAGGGCCAATTGTTACAAAGGTCACATGCATATTTGTTATTGTTTTCCACCAGCTTAAATCAGTCACAAGGGTGTGCACTGTTTGTGATTTCATGCCTTTTGTGTGTATCTCTGTTTCAGTACACATGTATAGTACTTAATTTGGTTTAGTTTAATAAATCTCAAATGTTATAATAGATCATGGATGGATAATGCCCTGCACTCTCCTCAAACCTCAAAGATAAACGTGTCACCATGTTAAACCTTCTGTATTTCAGGCTGGAACACCCATCAGCTAAAGGTCATAAAGAAGATTTCTGCTGGACAGCTGGTTGTGGGTAGAAATCTGGATCGGCCAAAGACAATTCATTCAGTGAGCTACTGAGGGTGAGGGAATTCCCAAACCCATGAGCTCAGGCTATTTGGTACATGTTGTGACAATGTAGTTTTTAGCTTTTGTAAATGAACTGTGAAATTTACAGCAAGGACTGCTATGAATTACAACAAGCTACTGTAGGCATACAACATGTTTTTGTACTATATAAGAAATGTTGTTTATTGCAGGTAGAATGAATATGTAAGGGGTTATTCAAAGGAAAAAACTGTTATCACAAATACTGAACACAAACTGATGTTGAACATTAACAAAAAAAAATGAACTGAGGGAAAATATGTTGTCAATGGAGGTAAATGCATGCATTTTACAGTGTTTTTTTGTGACATTATACATCTCAAACAACTAAGGTTTTTTTTTTTTTTTTTTTACATGTTTTAGGAATTGGTACTGTATGTAATTTATATCATATGTGTCTTGGGGGGGAGGTCAAGTTATAAAGTTACAATAAAAAAAAAAAATTCTGTGCGTGCGTGCGTGCGTGCATGCACGCGTGTAAATTGTGTAAATTTAATCTCACAACTGCAAAAATCTAAAATCAAAATTGAGATATAATTTTTACCCTGTGGCAGAAATGATCTTTCATAAATTTCTGAACTCTTTCTAGACCAAACGTTTGGAGGCAGTACCATTATTATGCTCTTGAGAAAATTCTCTTATTGCCTGCATTTATTTGATCAAAAATACAGTAAAACACTAATATTGTGAAATATTATTACAAGTTAAAATAGCTGATTTAAATTTAAATATTTATTTAAAATGTAATTTATTTCTGTGACGACAGAGCTGAACTCAGCATTTCAACATGTCACATGATCGTACAGAAATCATTTCAATATGCTGATTTGCTGCTAAAGAAACATTTCTTTTAATAATTAATGTTGGAATGCTGTGCTGCTTAAATCTTTTTGTGGAAGAAATGTTTTACAGGACTCTATTACTTTCAATATTTAGATTTTAGTCTTTTGAAACATAAATTAAACGTTTGATCAACTTAGTGCATTCTTGCTGAAAAAAAATACTTTTATTATTTTTATTATTCAAATCTTCAATAGTCAGTGAAACTGCAGTACCCCATTCTGAAGCATAGTCTATTAATAACAGAGAGAAGAAGACTCAGCCCAGGATGTTTGCCCACGCTGCTCCCATTCCAACAGTGGCATAAATCTGGGCTGGACTGTGGCCTTTAGACCCGCTGAGAAAGGACTCTGAGTCTGTAGGTGTGAAAGAAAAGAAGTCCAGCACAGGAACAATGTTACCAAAACACACTGTGGGTGAAAACGGCATTCTTCGCCAACAGTTTACATCTGTCAAAATGTCCTTTTGCAAGCAGAGAAAACAATGCGTCATTATCATTGATTCAGATATTGAAAAACCCACTCTCTGCCATAAATGGGAGACTGCAGTGGGACACTGGTGTTAGTCTTTTTGGCAGAGATATGAATTACGCAATCACTAAATAGCCAATATCAAGTAAATCTCACAATGGGAAATGTCTAATGTTTACACAGTGAAAGAAAAACATTGTCAACCAATATGACGCAACTACTCAAAGTACGTGAAATATTGACATCTTAAATCTACAAAGGGAAAGGGAGTACAGAGCTTGTTTCCCGTTCTGAAAATAGAACGATATCTCTTCGAGATAAACAGGCAGATTTTAATGTAAGTGTGGAGTGGGTGGATGGATGGGAAGGTGGGGGTCTTGTTTTTTACTAGAAGAAGAGTATCAACCGGAAAGCGTGCCCCCTCAGTCTGGGAACCCACCTTACAGAGGCGTCAGGCTGATAAAGACTGGAAAATGCCCCGATCGGCCAAGAGAACACTCTCAGTATAGCATCTCATGACTTCCGGGACCAATAAGCTCTGGGAAGAAGGAGATATACACGAGTGGGTGTGTGTGCTTCATGTATGGTCAATGTTAAGGACTGTATTTACCCAAATGTTTGATCCTGATGGGATCCTGTTTTGGGGCTGCTTGAGGCTCAAGCTTTTTTTGAAAATGTGTTGTGTTTAAGGGACATGTTAGTCAGCATAAATTATATCTTTCTGTAGCTTATGCCAAGGTTGCTGGTTCAATTCCCATGGAAAGCAAGAACTGAGAAAAGGGCTTTATTCAGTGTAAGTCGCTGTGAATAAAAGTGTCTGCCAAATGGATACATGAAAATCAAAAGTCTCTCAGTGTGTCTATTAATGGGTGTCTTTATTTACCTTTTTTAATATTATGTGAATCCTTATATATACATATATATACAGAATATATATTCTTATACACAAAGCATAACGTGCAATATATATGGATTATGACATATAATAAAAATGCATGAAAATGGACATATGCACCCATTCAGTGCATAGAACAGGAAAGAACAAAAAAAATAGTTTGGATTGGTTTTGGCCATTTCCAGGCTAGTCTTAGCTTGAACTATCCAGAATGACCATCTAAAACTAGACCAGAATGACCAGCCTAGACAGGCCGGGAGACCTGCCAAAAGCAGCTATGTACAGCTTAAACAAGCTAAGATCCGCTAACCAGTTTGTCAGGTCAAGCTGGTTTTAGCTGCTCAATGGACCCTTTTCACAAGACGTTTAACGGTCATCAGCATCTTAAAATCCTTGGACCTTTTTAATATTTTAAAACGATGTATGTATATTTTTTATGTATTTATATATGTATTATATTATCTTTGCATCAAATTACAAAAAATGAATTATGCAAGGCATTTATAAGTAGCATATATGGACAGGAAAGTAAATTTGATGTTTTTCTGTCTTCTGGCTGTCGTTATCAGTCTCACATATTTTTTTTTTCTTTTTCTGAAAGTTTTGATAACAGCATTGTTAAGTTTTTTCTTTTATTATTTCAACAAATAGGATAGTAAGAAATTATGTGTTGTACTTTCCCTTTCACTGCGCAATGTTTACCCAACTATGATGACTTCCACTGCTGAAAATCCCGGAAATGCGAAAAGGCTCCATCCAACTGGTCTCCCAGCTAAGACTCCTCTAAAACCAGCCTGGCCAACCATCTAAAACCTGCCAACTAGTTTAGGCTGTTTTAAGCAGTTTTTTTGTTTGTTTGTTTGTTTGTTTGTTTGTTTGTTTGTTTGTTTGTTTGTTTTCAGGGTTTTGTAGTAGTTCCAGTTCAATTTCAGGAGTTCACACTTAGCTGATGATTGGTTATAAAGCTTGTTTGGCATATGCTGTCCCAGGAGAGAGCCCTGAGCTCATAGATCCTCGAGCCCGGGGCTCCCTCCCATTTGCAAGGCGAGAGGGGAGTTTGAGCTCAGGTAGATCTCGAGAACTCCCCTGCTGTAGTAGCTAATGAACAGATAGTGATTGCTCTTGAGATGACTACTTACTAGGAGCATGTCTATGATGCCGATTTGGGTTATTTGGATTTTGGACGGTGGGAGGAATCCGGGAACCCAGTGGAAACCCACGTGAGCATGGGGAGAATGTGTAAACTCCACACAAAGACTAGAACCAGTGACGTTCTTGCTGTGAGGCAACAGTGCTAAACACTGGGCCACCGTGCCACCCATCTAGGAAAGGAGGAGTAGGGGTGGAAGGGGGGATTCTTCAAAACGAAGATGGCTGTGATATGAAACTTAGGGTATTTATAGTGGCTTAGGAATCGTCTGATTCGTGAATCATGAATTGGATAATGCGGGACCAGCCGCAGCAATCATAAGCACGTGATCCTCTCAAAATTAGTTTATAAATAAACTTCACTTCTGGTAGTTCCTTGTGTTAAGAAGTATTACAACTTTTCTCAAACACATCTATTGTTTCACTTCAGAACACATTAATTCAACAGCTTGGTATGGTTCAGCATGTTTTGAATTCAGTCAGAAATACAGGTTAAAATGCCGCTGCTGGAATCTTAGTTGTATTGTAAAGTGTGGCTGGTCAATTATTCAGAATTAAATGGCAAACTTACGATTAATCAAAACTGATTTTCATGCAGTTTCACAATGCTGGGTTGTGGCCATATGCCAGAGTAATTATCAGTTCATTCTGCTGTGGCGACCCCTGATAAATAAGGGAGAGAGTGAGTGAGTGAATGAGTGAGTGAGTGAGTGAGTGTCATGCATATTTTGTAGCTTTATTTTTGAGAGTGCCTCAGAGTACACAGATGAATCTCACCACAGCATTGACCTCCAGCCAGTCTCAGTCAGTGTCTGCCTGTGGGACAGGTGAGGAGGAGCAGTGGGTCAGCGTTTGTGTTGACCTCTATCAGCTGCTGCTCACAGTCTTGTTGTTGACTCAGTGGAGGCTTCTGTCACTGACCACATGATCGGCTGTTTACTCACTCTGCACAACAACAGTAGGAGATAAAGCCATTAAATCAGTATTTCCTGAATTCCTTGCTGAAATGACAACTTCATGTTTACTTTGTAAATTAAGAGCCAATTTCTGATGCAATTTAAACATATTTTAAAAGTGTTTTGTTTTTTTTTGTTTTTGTTTTTTTTACTATTTTCACAGATGTAGGTTCAGTAATTGCACTTTTAGGGCATTGAACATATATTGCACATTGCTTTTTAAGTGACATAACAGAATATAAACATTTTAAAAGAAAGTGTCAGATGGAACTCTTCATATGCAGAACAATCTTATAGTGTATCAAACAGATTAGACAGTATTGTAAGTTATTAGTGGATAAAATATAGGATTTTGTCATATAAAAGTGTTCAATCAACCCAAAATGTTTTTAAGCAGCAAATAAATGTTTATTAATTATTTTCATCTTAAAGGTATAATACAACAACCCCAAAATAAAATATACTCAGCAATACAAATTGATCAAGAGAGAGCTAACAACATGTCATTTTCTTGGAGACTTCTATTTCCATCTCTCCACCTTTCTCTCACACCCTCTCAAATTGGTGGTGTGACACTGAGGGTGGTCTTTCTCACTGTCATCACTTGATCTGCAGCTTTGTTTTTAGGAAAGCTTTAGAAGTTATTACTTCTTTAGAACTGTTCCATTTTCACTGTGACAGCATGATAATGTCTTTCAATATCTTCTTCAACTGCACCGAAAACCACAACAGAATATACAACACCAAACAAACATGGTTAATTGATGAATTAACAAACGCAACCAGTGCATTCTGATTGCCTATGGAGTCATTTCTTGTTAGTGAACAAAACATAGTCTGAAGCGCAATTAGAGTACCCTGATTTCTGAACAAATGAGATGGCTCTTATAGTGAACAACTGTGAAAATATAACAGTAAACTGACTGTGTTATGAAATGAACGTGTAATTAATGTCATTTATCTTAGTATGTTGATGTACTTCCAAATGAAACTGAATATTAAGTAGGGGGCGTGACCTTCTCTTTGCACATCATTCCCTCATAGCGAACTAATGGTAAGAAGGGTGTGGTTAAGAATATTGTAGCTGATGCTGTCAAACTGACATCAAGAGAAAAGGACCGCCTTGCATGGATTAATTGTTCACCTACAATGTGCGCTGCCAAAACATCCCTTGTAAATTTGCATTTCACATGTATTTTATACATATACATTATGTCTCAGAGTAAGAAAGTGGCCCTAAAGACTCAATGGAAACATACTTGGTACATCCATCCAATCAATCAATCAATCAATCAATCAATCAATCAATCAATCAATCAATCAATCAAGTGAAATAGAAAGAATCCTTACAGTTTTACAATTATTACTTTTAAAGAATTGTTCCAAGAGTATTTTTCAGAGCATGGAAAAAGAAAAATGCATTGGGCAAAATTATTATCATTAATATTTTGCCTACATTTATTAAAGATCCCCAATTTTTCATCTTCTATCCATGCTTTGGATTTTAGCTCTCATGATTTCAAAGAGCACTGGTGGCTATTTTGTTATAGCCCTTAAACACAGCACACTTTCCTTTTCCTTTTTTTGGGGGATTTGTTAAATGTGTTACAATTTTCAACCTCCTGACAATGAGAAAATAATAACTCAAACTCCTAATATCTCTCATTCATGTATACAAAACCTACATATCAATGTTGTATTTGACTCGATTGACACACAGTTGCCATTTGTTGCACAACTTGATATCTGATATAAGACCTGCTGCTTTCTCAAAGTCTGGGAACTGGGTCAGTGTAACAGAGCAATAATTAGAATGTGTAGAGTAATTTCATGATTGGGGTTGGGTAAGGACAGATCGCAAAAGGCAGAGGTGCACATGGAGGTTGTATTTTTTTGCCCCTCCTCAGGTGGGCCACTTGCTGAGACTAAATGGGTGGCCCTGTCAGTGCAGTCACCATTCAATCACCCAGTCACACACTCTCTGTACCACACACACTCTTCAAATTAACCCTATATCAGCAGCATGTGTAAAAAAAAAGCAACCTATTTTAAGGTTGTTGTTTTGTTTTTGTCAAAGTGTAGTACAGCTTCATTATAGCAGATTTAGGTTCTGCAGATTTGCATATGTAGAGAATTCAGATGTGATAGCCTCTGAGTGCATTCAGATTTTTTTTTAATTAGCATTTTTTCCCAGGCTCCAATTTTTAGGTTAATAATATTCAAATAATAGGTTCTTCTATTGCCTTTAACGTGAAATAGCTGAATATAAACATAGCAAGCTGAGAAAAAAGCATTTTTTTCTAATATTTATTTAAGAAATATTATCTATTTTATACTGACCTATTGACATTTTATGCAAGTAAATGCTCTAAATTATCTTCTTGGAAATGTTGTTATCAGTATTTTCTAAAAATAAAACTCCAAGGATTTTTTTTTGCTTTTAACTCTTAATAACAAAAAAAAAAACTAGTTTAAAGAGTATCAACCGGACAAAAACAACATACTCCTGGATATACAAAAAAGTACCTATATAAACACAAATATTAAAATAAAATAAACTAACTTATACTTATATTTAAAAAACTATATTTCATGCATGCCATTTTCTGCCATACATTTCTGACTCAATTGTTTTTTTAAGCAAGTTTCTTAACCTATTTAAGCCCACCGGCATCTATAGTTAGCGCATATTAAAATATATATTTTCAGAAAAAAACCTGGAAAAAATAATTGCAAAACATGTTCATATCAGACACTATTACAATGCTACATGCAAGAAACCATTTAGAAAAATTTGGCACAAATGGGTTAAGCATGCTCAATCGTCTTGATAAATGTACTGTAACATTCTTTAGGTGAAAATTTGTATTATTCTGCAAAATATATTTGTATTCTGCTACAGTTCTCTGAAATGATTAATCCAGAACTGTTCAATTTATTTACAGTACTTAAGACAAGTATTTCAAGTAATCCCTTACTTTACCTTTCTGCAGAAAAGTTATCTAACTGCATTAGTTATTTTGTAACTAATTACCCTCAACACTGCTTCTATGATCTCATCAACTGTATCATCAATTTTCTTTCTTAACAATAAGCATGAATTGGTTACAAGAACCTTCAAAAATCTTACATATGTCTTTAATAACATATGTTATTTTCTCCAATTGTATATTTTCTGCCTTTTCACTTAAGCCACGTCTCTATACCTGAAGCCTCCAGTATTTTCCAATGAAGCGCTATACATCGTTTAGCTTGTAATCAAATAAACATTTGACTGATTTTTTCCAGTCACTCACACACTCTCTCTCTAAACCACACACACTCTTAAATGTAACCCTATCAGTGACCTGCGTAAAAACAGGCTATTTTTATGTCAGTCTTTGTCAAGGAGTAGTACAGCACCAGGTCATTGTTTAAATTGCTTCTCTTAACAGATAACAAACCTTGTCTAAGGGAAGGACCCTTCTCTGTATCAGTGTTACAACTGCCGTCAACCAGATGGACATACAATTAAGAAAGGACTATATACAGAGACTCGATTTTTTTGTGAGTTTAAAAGTTAACAGATCCCCCGACTGTGCTGTAGTGCACCAATTATCAGCTGTATAAATCAAGCCATTCAACTTTCAATGAAAGATCCAAGTCCAACACAGGTGCTTGGGAGTCTGTGGACAGATTTCTTCATCTTTCTCCCCTTCATTGGTAGCACCTGGTGAATCCACACACAGATCAAGTACTGTTGATGTCGCTAGACATATTAGGGCCTGTTTACACCTGGTCACTTCATGCATTTTCTCAAATCTGAAAGCTGTCTAATTTGTGAAAACGAAATGGATATGAATCCAATCTTCAAATCCTGTGATATATGCAAATCTAATTAGGTTATGTCGACTAAAGTGTCAGAAACACTGCATTTTGATTAGCC
The DNA here is from genome assembly GCA_903798125.1 of Danio choprae. NCBI lineage: Eukaryota > Metazoa > Chordata > Actinopteri > Cypriniformes > Danionidae > Danio > Danio choprae. The sequence goes on from CAIGQW010052710.1 coordinate 707,847, forward strand.
TAATAATTATTAATATTTTTTAAGCTGTATGTCTTATTTGCTGTACAAAGTATTTCGTATAATGAGGACTTTTTGTACATCAATGTTGCAGTAAAGCATCATCACATGCACACAAGGCAGGATCCTTAATTGTTATTACAAGCTAAATGAAACATTTATTTTTGTCATACAGAAAAATGCAAGACATCATTCAGTATTGTAAAGGGTTTACATTAACTTGTGAATAACCTACTTTCCTAAAAACAAAACACTGTGCCTTTATAATCAAAAGCTATAACTGTTTTCTATTACTTTTTCCTCTCTTTTTATAGAGGATACTATGATGTGGCTGTTGCCTCTCTATTGTTTATGTTTCTATTTGATATTAATTGAATTGAATTTTGTTTTCATTGTATCGTCAAAATAAAATTAAACAAAAAAAATGTATAAAACGGAACAAACATCTGTGGTATCTCCTTTGCTTAACTTTTGTTATATTTGATGGCCGTAAAGCCCATGACACGTGCACTCTCACATGTTCTTTCTTTTTTTTTTACATTTTGGAAGAAGACAAATTTGCATATGTGGTTTCAACAACCTGTTGCATCTAGACCTGTTCAGTTTTGTCCGGAATCTGTCCCGGACCACCTCCTAAAGTGATTTGAGCGATTGGATGTATATCCATCTCAAATGTCTCCTTTTGGAGGGCATTTACACCTGCTCATTTCAAGATCAGATAGCTATCCAATAAGAAAAAAAAAAAAAAACTGGAAAAAAAAAACCGCATGAAGTGACCAAGTATAAACAGGCCCTTAGAGGTCATCTTAACCAGTACTGTGTGCATGTGTGAGATTAGTTCAGGTGAGGTTCAGTCCGTCTGAAACCCGCACATTACAAACTGTTATAAACACACAAGCCCACATGAACAAACGCACACATACCAGCATGAGCCCTGAATTAGATGCCATGCAACACAAAGAGGATATTATGTCAAACATTTCAAACTGATGCCACACAGAGTGTTTAACTGAGTATATCCCCATATTTGGACAATTACTGATGCTTCTCAAGGAAAGAGGCCTTTTTGAGGGGTTCTTTCATGTATGGAGGACTTGTTTTAAACACTTGTGAGAAAGATTGGAACTGCACGTTCAACATATCATTGCTGTTTCAAAGGTCATATGCATAAAAAATGAGGTTAAGATGACCATCTGTTTGGTTGTTGCCTTTTCTCTTTTCTTGTAAATTGGACTTGTCTGAACCTAATATGTGTCCCTTAACCACAAAATATGAGTATTATTTTTAATATTAATGAGATTTACACATAACCTAAAAGCTGAATAAAGAATCTTCACCAATGTACAGTATGGTTTATCAGTTTAGGACAATATTTTGGTCAAAATATAACTTTTTGGAATATTTGAAATCTGAGAGTTCAATTTTATATATATATATATATATATATATATAGACATGTTTAAACCAATTAAAAACTACTAACTCTAAGTAATTAAAACTAAGTTATAAAGCTAAGTGATTTTTGAAGAGAGAAATTGAGTCCATAAATAATCTGTTATTAATAAATCAAGCTCCTTTTAAGTTTTTACAGTGTAGTCTCTCCTAAAACAACCAAACCAACCATTATTTATTTATTAATGCATTTTTATTTATTTATTCACTTCTAGTGATATAAAATTTTAATTATCCTTATTTATTTAATAATTTGCTTTATTTCATTAAATTACTTAATTCATTTATGTCTTTTTTTCTCTCTCACTCACTCTCTCCCGATCTCTGCTTGGTCTATTCTGATCATTTGATCAAATTAAGATGGCTCTCAATTCCCATTACATTGTTTGTTTGGCAATGACAATGGCCAACACTTGATCGAAACGTTTGCCTTTTTTACTTAACAGTAGTAAACTGTTTGTCACTCAATCTCGCTGGTGTCTTTTTGGTTTTTGATATTTGTAAGCGTGTACATGTTTCTTAAGTTATTTGACACTCTCCTAAAGAAATCAGGAACATTATCAAAAGATAAAATAGCCAGAAATACACCAGGTACAGTGCTCAGCATATATCAGTACACCCCACACAAATCTGCCTTTTAAATTAATATTTTTAATAGGATGCTTTACAATGTTGTGTACATACATTAATTTGGTCAGTACTGAAGCCAAATCACGAGCTAATCTAACAAAAAAACGTACAATAACAGTCCAAAAATTAGTATCCCAAATTTATATGTTAAGTAAAAATATGAAATAGAATTTTAAAAATGAAGAAAAATCAAGAGAAACCAAAAATATTTCAAATGTAGTTAAAATTTTGCAGTTTGTATTTTTTTGTTGCTATATTTAGCTGGCATTTACATGTATTATCTTTCTATTTCTAAAGATGATTGGTGACTAAAATATTATTTTAATAAACATATATTTTCAATAAATCTGTTTTGTTCAAATGCACCAAAATATATGACCTATATTCACTGTGAAATGGATAAAAATGCTCACTTTCAAAATGGGATGTACTCATTTATGCTGAGCACTGTATATACAGGTGTGTATTTCCCTCGTCATCCTCTTGATCAGGTTTACCTAAGTGCATCATGATTACAGGTTTAAACATTAGCATTTTATTAAATATTTGATAATTAAAAATTTTGAAGGCAAAAGAAATTTCAGCTGGGTAAAAGGTGACAAAATTGTCAATTTTTAGCAAATTGTGCCTTCAATAATGAGTTCTTCTTTCATGCTTACATAAAAAAGATGACTAAACTACAGCTTCAAAAAAAAATATATATTTATATATTTTTTTTTAAGTATGAACTCAAGGGTTCAATACCACAGAGTCAACCACTTCCAGCATTATTACTGGCCACATGCTCTATGATTCATTCATTTAGTTACACAGTTTTTCACTCTTTGATGAATCAAATTTGAGTCTATTCTTTATTCTGGTTTCTGCCAGCATACTGTAAGTTATATTTATTCAAAAACTTGATCAATTTGAGCTACAGACCCTTGGAAAGTAATTTATAACAATTGCTCCTGCAAATGCAAAATGTGAATGTGCTGCATATTCTAAAGAAGTACTCCACTGACCTATATCCAACATAGAAATGCCATACACACCAACTAAAATGATGCATGTGCTGCACTTCTGTATCAACAGACACTTGGCTTTAAATTTTCCAGCAGTAGATTTAAGACCAGTAAATCTCAGTTTAGTGTTTATAATGTTAGTTGTAACGGCACTAACGCAGCCTTGAGGTCTGCTTGCATAATCCAGCTCCTCAGTCATGAAGCACACTGAATGTAAGCTGATGAAAGTTGCTGAGGTGGACATCAAACTCCCAGCTGTTCACAAAGAGCTGCAGTAGAAGAGTCGTAATTACCTCTAATACTGCAGTACAAGATCTACAACATCTGCACGTGGGCAGATCTGTCACCAGACCTGGGCAATCTGTCATCTGACCAATCAGAGCAGGGCTACAGAGAGCCCAGGTGTCCATTCCAGAGCCAGCTGTGAGGTTCTTTGTTCCTTCTCACTTTTTCTCTGTCTTTATACATAAAATAACTGTGTGATCTCATATAGAAATTTGATATATGGCAATATATGCAAACCACAAATTAAACATTTAAGTAAATGTATGTTGCATATATATATATATTTATATATATATGCAACATACATATAAAAATGGCCTTTCATACACAGTACACAGTATGAATACATTTAAATTAGGTATACGTTTCAAATATATGAGCAAAAGTTATTGAAATAAATTTGCAAATAATCACAGAATAAGGGAATCATTTCAATATGTTTTTATTAAATGTTCATTGCAATTAGACAACACTACTAACATAATCACTTCAACAAAATTACCACATAATTACAAATATGTACATATATGTTTATATATATTAATTATGACACTATTATAATTACAAAAAAGTAAACATGTTCGGGCCTCACGGTGGCGCAGTGGGTAGCACGATCGCCTCACAGCAAGAAGGTCGCTGGTTCGAGCCTCGGCTGGGTCAGTTGGCATTTCTGTGTGGAGTTTGCATGTTCTCCCCGTGTTTGCGTGGGTTTCCTCCGGGGGCTCCGGTTTCCCCCACAAGTCCAAAGACATGCAGTATAGGTGAATTGAGTAAGCTAAATTGGCCGTGGTGTATGAGTGTGAATGAGTGTGTGTGGATGTTTCCCAGTGATGGATTGCAGCTGGAAGCGCATCCGCTGCGTAAAACATATGCTGGATAAGTTGGCAGTTCATTCCGCTGTGGCGACCCCAGATTAATAAAGGGACTAAGCCGAAGTGAAAATGAATGAATGAATAAACATATGTTCGCTTACATTACCTATTAAACTATTAGAACTACAAATAAGTACATATAAGTTTATATATTACCTTTAAAACTATTAGAATTACAAATAGGCTACATATAATAACTATCAAGTCATTAGAATTTTCAAATATGAAGATATATGTTCAACTGTCATTTATCAAATGTCCATATTGGATTATTTGTAGAAATACTTACATTCCAGCAACTCCAAATGAACAGGAACTGTCGATCTAAAGTGTTAATGTGTTTGTGTTAGAATCTGTGTGTGAGGTTGCATGGTTTACAATTAAGAACAGTGTGCTAAAGCTAAGTAGGAGGCTCACTATTTTTGCTAATGACCAGTGACCACCAGTAGAGAAAATCAAACATCTCACAAAGAACAAAGTCTTTGGAAATCAGCCAAACAAGCATGGGGTCCTACACTAGGCTATTTACACTACAACAGATGCTGTAACTTATCCTCAGTTTAGTGTCTGCAGTTTATAAGAATCCAAATGGTAGGTTGCAGAAAGCAAACTTAAAACCCATACAAAAAATAGTTAGATAGAAAGATTCAGTAATTTCAGTAATCCCCAGGCTAATTGGAAATAAGTGCCTCAGTCTACATACTTGAGTAATGTAAAATACTTTGCTCCAAGTACATTCCATTGTACATTTCAGATGACAAATCCACTAGAGGGCGCTGATGGCATTTTTGACAATCTGAATAATGTATTTCCAACGACCCTATGTTGCAGCAATTCTGATGCTGAAGCTGTATGAGTGTGTGTTGCATATTCTGAAAAGTGCAGAACAGCAATGAAATTTGAGGAAGAACAACCTGCTTATGCTTTATTTTGATGGTCTCCTGAGACATTATGTTGACTATAAAGTAACTTTGCAACAATATGTCAATAACATTCATTAGGATTTAGCATAGTATTCGCAGACTATTTGGTTAGGGTTAGTTGAATTAAGTTACTAATCAGTCAGTAGAATGTTTGCTGGGTGATATCCATCAAAATAAATTGACATTAAGCAGACATCTAATAGGCTACAGCTACATTTACTTTAACTGCAAAATTACTTATAGTTAAAAGATTGTCTAAAGCAGATTATAAAATAACTCTGTGTTACTGAAATCTTGCTTGGTTTAAGTCAAACCTTCAAAAAACGAACAAACAAAAAAAGGGTAAATCCAAATCAATTTATCCACATCACTAATGAACAGTCAGCTGTGGTCTGGCTGAAGTGAGAGCTCTGCTGAAGGTAAAACAGTCGTCCATGTTTGTTCTAGTTGAGAGATCTTAAGCATTTCATTTAAATCAGCCACATTTCAATGCATCAAAACTGCCACCATTATCTCTATGCCAAAGTAGTCACAACCCGCATCTTTACTTCCCAGTTACAACCATCATAAAGAAATGGCTAACAGCTGTTCATGAGTCACATTTAGGCAGCATTTCCCTGCAGTCTGACATACGTCAGCATTTTAGCATCAAATGTCTTTCTCACATATAAATTATAAGGAATTAATGTCTCCCTAACTGGGTTGTAAACTTCTGACTAGCATAAAATGCAGTCAAAATACAATAAACAGAAACATAAAAATGTAATGGGGATTATTTGCCTGTACATTATCCCTTTGTTACTGGACATTTCTGTGGACCCTAAAACACAACTCAGTGCATGAAAAAAATGTGACATATTAAATGCACATATTAAATATTTGAAAAAAAAAATAAAACCATTACATTTTCACTGGTGGGCTAATAATTCTATATATATCATAATTTATATTATCAGTTATTCATTCATTTTCCCTTGGCTTAGTCCCTTATTTATCAGGGGTCGCCACAGCGGAATAAACCGCCAACTTATCCAGCACGTTTTACGCAGCAGATGCCCTTCCAGCTGCAACTCACTGGGAAATTATCAGTTATTATATCAGTATATTATATATCAGTCATTTATATTTATATTGAGTTCATTTATATCATAATTTACAATCACACTTTACAATAAGGTTTCATTAGTTAATGTTAGGGCCGCACGGTGGTGCAGTGGGTAGCACGATCGCCGCACAGCAAGAAGGTCGCTGGTTCGAGCCTCGCCTGGCTCAGTTGGCATTTCTGTGTGGAGTTTCCACGTTCTCCCCATGTTGGCTTGGGTTTCCTCCGGGTGCTCCGGTTTCCTCCAGTACAGGTGAATTGGGTAGGCTAAATTGTCCGTAGTGTATGTGTGTGAATGGGTGTGTGTGGATGTTTCCCAGTGATGGGTTGCAGCTGGAAGGGCATCCGCTGCGTAAAACATATGCTGGATAAGTTGGCGGTTCATTCCGCTGTGGCGACCCCAGATTAGGGACTAAGCCAAAATGAAAATGAATGAATGAATTGTTAATGTTATTGTATTTACTAACATAAATTAAAAATGAACAAATATTTTTATTAACAAATATATTTAACAAACAAGTTTGTTAATAAATCATAGTTAAGCATTTATTAATGCAATAAGCTTGTGCTTGTTAGCATTTGTTAATGCACTGCAACTTAAACTAACAATGAACTACTTAATTCTCATTACCTAATCTTAACAGATTAATTAATACCTTAATAAATGTTTGTTTAGTATTGTTCATGTTAGTAAATAAATACATTAAATAACAGTAATTAATGAAACCTTATTGTAAAGAGTTACATATATTTATATTTAATATATTTATATTATTCTGTATATAACCAAGAAATCCTAAATATGATTAACTGATCACACTATATGGCTTTGGAAGTCCCATAGAAGGTCTTGTGACAGTTCACATATGAAGAAGTAAATGTAGAGCTGAATGTAAACTGAATTGCGTGTTCAAAGAGTCAGTGAGACAGAAAAACTTCCAAAGATGCTAATTAAACTGATGTGCAACTGGAATATCGCATAAAACATTTGCCAACAGAGCACAGTTTCTATCCAGTGAAAGGAAACAAAATCATCACTTTATCATAAACACCAGAAAGAAAAATGGAATTTGCTGCAAGTTTATAAAGCAGCAGATATCTGGTATTTATGGTAAAGTGACGATTTTGTTTCCTTTCACTGGATAGAAACTGTGCTCTATTGGCAAATGTTTCATGCGATATTCCAGTTGCACATCAGTTTAATTTGCATCTTTGGAAGTTTTTGTGTCTCACTGACTCTTTGAACACACAATTCAGGAGAATTGTGAAGTAGGAGAAGCCAATGTAGGCCTTTTTTTCTTATATAATAAATGACATTTGTCTGAAGCCGTCATGAACACACGTTGGCTTTTGGAAGCATGAGACGCTCAAGAGTTCTGGGATGTAACAATACTTTGATAACATACTTTGGCTAAGGGGTTCCAGAATAACCAAAACAACATTTCAGATGTGTTTCACCTTGCCCATTTTTATCATCACATCATCTGTTAAAACAAAATCACATTACTTGTTTGATGCACATGGTGGAATTTATTCGGTAAACGTGTTTCCATTGTAGTTTATGTGCATTTTTTCTTATTGGATAAAAAATGTATCCTACTCAGCTATGCACATACGCACATACTATGCACATTTTTATGTGCTTTTACAAAATGTATGTCCATCTTAAGAACTTTTTTATGTGATATTCCAAAAATGGAATGTGAATGGAAACATAACTACTGACAGTTGGGACTTTTACTCATAAGTGTTGGCTAATGTTTTTTTTTTTTTAAGTTAGAGCAGTGAATTACTCCCTGTCCAGACAGCCACCTTTCTCCTGCACTACAAGACAAGGTGACATTGGAACAGATGATTTTCTAGATGAAGTCTGACCCCGCATTCTCATCTTTAACCTCATAAAATGAACCTGCCTACTCATTAGTAACAGCAACATCTGCACCAGGTGAAATGACCTCGTCATAATGACAGACACGCAGCCAAATTAAAGAAATAATGTGCTGCCACAGTGGAATGAGGAACTGGAGTGGTTCTTCAAAAGAAAAGACAATCTTATGACAATATTATGACTCAATTGAAAAAGCTAGAAATCATCCAA
>CAIGQW010052710.1:749987-766013 GCA_903798125.1 Danio choprae
TTATTATTATTATTATTATTATTATTATTATTATTATTATTATTATTTGATTTGTTCTCTCAAATGTTTCTTGTAATTATTTTTACCACCTGTCAAAGCACATGCACTGGTTAATGAAAAAAGCAGTGAAGCATACGCATAAGCAGTGAAGAATATGCTTACGATGCCTTCACAGATTATTCAAATCTTCATTTGGACATGCATTGTTTTCCTGCACACACCGCTTGCAAGTGCAAGACGACAAAGCCATAATGACTAACATAAACTGACTAAAATAATTTGTTTATTTTATATTTTGCAATAACCCTGATCATTTAGCACCACTGCATTTAGTATTGGCAATTAGTTATTAGTATGGCAACATAACTGATGGTACATTTCTCATTCTTATGTAAACATCCAGTTTGAAGAATACCATGGTATTACCATGATTCCATAAGAGAATTGTACTACATATCATGGCCAAAAACCTGATACAGTTGCAAAAAGACATGATATCACTATGGCACATGTCCAAAACGCACACATCGCATCACTGTGGTACTTTTGCCACTTTATGTGGGTTTATTGTCCTGAACTTTTCATCTGCCGTCTCTACGGTGCTCTTAGGCAGTGGCAAGTGCCAACGGGCATTACAACAGCAAGCGGCCATCTGGCAGCCCAGCGAACTAGCAGCAACCCCACCAGCTGCAGTCGCAAAACGCCCTTACAAAGCAGGACATGCGAGCAGCTTCTGACGTCTGCGGCCACACTGCGCTACAAAGCGTACCAAAGCAAGAGCGGAAACCATGAGAAACTATCCTTCAAAACAGCCCGATTTAGACAGCCATGAGTTTCCCGGGCGCACACGCGAGACCGTTTCGGCTGCTTTTGCATTTGTGACTAGTTTTGACGAATATTTACCCCGCTAAAATAAATAAAGGACTCATGCAGGGGCAGTTCAATACCCCGACATGGCGGCAAGAAAAAGAGGAGAGCTTTTTACTATTTTGGAAACTAGCACTGACACAGAAACGAACGCGCTCTCCGACGGCGAGGACTGCCCGCTAAATCTTCCCGTCGACGTGAAGTGGTTCGAGATTCCTTTCAGAAAGTCCGAGTCGGACGAGGAAGAAGAAGAGGACGAGGATCTGCAGGAGAACAAGGGGGAGTCTGAGCTGGAGAGCATAGCGGCGGCGGCGGCGGCAGCGGCGGCGGAGGGAGAGGAGACTGCGGACTCCGCCAGCTACATCGCGGGAGGCGGCTGCAATATCATTTTAGTCACTGGAAATGGGATCAAGCACGAGGACTACGAGGAGGACTCCTATTATGCCACTTCCAATAACTGCTCTGAAACCTCTTCTACCGACTCGGACATCGATTTTTCCGATCTAGAGGAGGAGGAACACCCTTTATTCAGCACGTATGATGTTTTGGACGACGAGTGCACTTCTCCGGATTTCTGGGGAGAGCCTGACCAGGTAATATCAATTGAGCCTTTCAGCGCTGACAGTGGCCCTCAGCACTCGCTAGGGGATGATGCTGACACTTTAGACTATTTCCGGTTGCTCTTCCCAGATTCATTGTTTAAACACATGGTAGAACAAACAAACAACTACGCCCTCTACCGGCAAAGGAGAAGCGGTAGATCAGACGCCCACTGGCACCCCACTGACATTAGAGAAATGAGGGCGTACGTCGGCCTTAACATCCTCATGGGCATCAACCAGCTGCCAGATTATGGCATGTACTGGGCCAGTGACATTTTCATAGGGAATGCTGGCTTTAAGAAAACAATGACTGCCCGCCGCTTTGAAAAACTCAACCAACACCTGCATTTGTGTGACCGGGAGTCAGAGCCGTCCAAGGGGGAGCTGGGCTATGATGGACTTTACAAAATACGCCCCCTTCTGGATATGGTCGGGAATACCATGTGGGACGCTTACCTGCCTAACCGCTGTTTGACCATCGATGAGTGCTCTATCGCCTCAAAGGGACGCTTTTCGCCAACGCAGTTCATGCCGTCAAAGCCTTTTCGGAAGGGGCTGAAGGTGTGGATGATGTGTGACTCTCGCTCGGGCTACTGCCACCGCACTCGTATTTATGTGGGCAAGCCGAGTGATGATCTGGCAACTGCTGCGTTGGGACATAAGGTGGTGACGTCTCTAGTCAGGGGCCTTGAAGGCAGACATCATCACATTTTCATGGACAGTTTCTTTACGTCGGTGCCTCTGCTGCAACATCTACTGCATCAAGGGTTTTATGCTTGTGGCCCCACAAACCCGTCTCGTCGGGGTTACCCCGATGCCCTCAAACCTCGCAATGTAGGGAAGTTGGCACCGGGTGAGTTCTATCAGTGTCAGCATGGCAACCTTGTGGCCACTGTGACAAGGGATGCTAAAATTGTTAGCTGCGTATCTTCAAACTCTGCACCTGGCATTGTGGGCATCAGCCCGGGTAAACGGGACGCAGATGCGAGTGATGGAGACTGTGGACTGGTGGGGCTTGGGTTACCTCGCCCACTTCCTCTGCTTTTATACCAGGAGAACATGAGGGGTGTGGACCTGTGCGACCAGCTAAGGGAGTGCTACCAGGTTGGGAGGCCATGCAAAAAGTGGTGGCGTTATTTCTTGTGGTTCTACGTAAACCTCTGCATTGTCAATGCCTATGTGGTTTTTCGTGAGAGCCGGGGAGGGTCACCACCGGCCGGCTTTAATGGCAAACAGTTTACACAGCGTCATTTCCGTATTCGCCTGGCGCAACAGTTGATTGGTGATTACCAGGGAGCAAGGGGCATGGAACGGGCAGCCCGGAAACGCCATGCAGACTCGCCCTTGGAGTATGGGCACCGCCTGGAGCGCATGTCTGAACGCTCGAGGCGCTGTCGGAACTGCACAAATAAAGGCCTGAGACATGAAAGTGTGTTTGGCTGTAAGATCTGCAACGTGCACCTGTGTCGAGGAGGGTGCTTCAGTGAATTCCATAAATGAGCATTTTTTAAAGCAAGAATTTCCACATTCTGTTTGTTTGTTTGTTTGATTATCAAAGAAAATGTTTAAAACAGTGGATTTATTTCCCAAAGGCAACCACTGAAAGTGCTGTACCAATCATAGTCTGATTTGATTAGTAATCATACACTAGTAATAGTTGTCGTATTAATGCACGATTTGCAAGTAAAGGAAACAGAAATTATACATTTGCATTAGCATAGATTGTTTTATCCAATTGACTTTCATATTGCCAACAAAAGGCCTTGCCACTTTTATATGATGATGAAAAAAAATGCATTTTATGGATTAAAGAAACTTTTCAACACGTACATTGGCACCTAAAACAGCATATGTTTTCTGTGAGAAGTTCTTATGCCTTTTTTTCAAAATAAATACTTAAAAGGAGCCTTTCATTTCAAATGGGTTGTGCATTTTTCTACAAAATAAAACAAAAAAGGAGCCAAGCATGCAGATACTGGTCATTTGTATTGTGTGCATGTTGTTTTCTTTTTAGAAGGACTTTTATATGCCCGTTGTTTTAGATAAATCGGCACCTCACAGTGAGGTATCATTCGTTTACATAAGTTTACATAAGTTATAGTTCACCAAAAAAAATTTTAATTCTGTCATCATTTACTCACCTTTAACGTTTTTCAAACCTTTGTGAGTTTCCTTCTGTAAAATACAAAAGAAGATATTTAGAAAAATGTTGGAAACCTGTAACCATTGACTTCAATAGTTACAGGTTTTTCAGCTTTCTTCAAAATATCTTCTTTTGTGTTTAAAAGGTTTGGAACTATCTATTCCTATGCATTAGTTAAACACATGAATTATCAACAATATATTTTAACAGCATTTGATAAACTTTTAATTCGTAAAATAAATTTGTTCATTGCTTGTTCATCTTAGTTGTTAAGACACACAAGCAGCACTTTAGTAAATTAGATGTAAAATAAAACCTTTTTTTTTTTCTTTTTCATTGTTAATTTATGTAACCATTATTGTCAACGCCTACTAACAAATGAAAATATATTGTAAAGTGTTAATGATGAGAAATCAATACTGATAGATCTGAAAAACATGCACAGTTAAAAAACAAAGCATTCAAGACAACAAATGCACTGATTCTTAACCAAAGTGCAATATGAGACATCTTTAGACAATGTAAAAAAACCTCAGTCTAATTCTATACTTAAACTTTCAAAAGTCAAAGAAAAGTGATAATACTGTCAGCTGCAGACATGAGTACAGTCTGACAGTATTTGATAGCTGGTTTTTTTTTGTTTGGGTTTTTTTTGGGTTTTTTGTTGGGGGTGGGGGGGGTTGTTTGCTTTGTGACAACTTAAAATTATTCTTGCTCTATTCATTTTGTTGTAGACACAAACACCCTTGACCCTTGTATTGCGATTTAATTGAGTTTCCACTCATGTTTGGATTGTTGGGACAGGACAATATTTAGCTGAGATATAACTATTTGAAATCTGAATCCAAAGTGTTTTAAAAATCTAGCAATGCATATTACTAAACAAGAGTTGATTTTTGATACATTTAAAGTTGGTAGTTCACAATAATCTTAATTAGAGGACATTCTACCAGAAACATACATTATCTGTCCCTGAAATAAAAACATAAATACAGTAATTATAAAGTATTTCATCCCAAAAATTTTTAAAATGGACTGATGGTTGATTTCTGTGAGTTGTTCTGCAAAGGAATATGTCATTCATTTGGTTCTCAGATATTTTTTCTTTATTAAAAACACTTTACAAATGTACAAACCCTGTCATTGTCCTTGTCCTCAGCCCAATTAAAGCTTTAATTGTTTTGTTATGCTAAAAACTGTTATTTATGAAAAACAAAAAACTTCAGAAATAGCAAGTTTATGTTGTTATCATTCACATCAATTTAAAAACATGAAATTATAAATCAATTCTACAAATAAATACAAAACAAATAAATTTACCTATTGTCCCCATGTTTCTGTCAGTCCTGTCACATTTGCATTACATTTAACATAAAATGCGTGCAATACGAGGCCTCTTGGTGGCGCAGTGGGTAGCACGATCGCCTCACAGCAAGAAGGTCGCTGGTTCGAGCCTCAGCTGGGTCAGTTGGCATTTCTGTGTGGAGTTTGCATGTTCTCCCCGCATGGGTTTCCTCCGGGTGCTGCTATTTCCCCCACAAGTCCAAAGACATGTGCTATAGGAGAATTGGGTAAGCTAAATTGTCCGTAGTGTATGTGTGTGAATGAGTGTATGGATGTTTCCCAGTGATGGGTTGCAGCTGGAAGGGCATCCGCTGTGTAAAACATATGCTGGATAAGTTGGCGGTTCATTCCGCTGTGGCGACCCCAGATTAATAAAAGGGACTAAGCCAAAAAGAAAATGAATGAATGAATGCGTGCAATACACGTTTAAGGTTATGACTCAGAAGTGACATCATTTGACGGAGAAGAATCAAGGATGTGTTCTATCATTGAACTGTATGATTTTATGTCTGTTTTTGTATGATTTTTTTTTTTACCTTAACCTTAAGTCAGGCCCTGTCACATTTAAATGTTAAAATGTACGTTTCTGGTCGAATGTCCCTTATTTTGATCCTTATCATTGTTTTACTTTTATTTTAACATACATCTGTGCAACATAAGATCCAGGGTCACATATAACCTAACCTAAAGAGTTTGTTTTATCTACACTTTAAAAACTGTCATAGTTTAATGTTTAATAACTCCTTAATTTAGCATTTTAAAATTACATAATAGTTTTATTTTTCATCCAACACATGGCACAAACATAGGCAAGCTAATTCACCATTGGAGTGCCATTGTTTGGCTGTTCCCTGGGCTTGTTTTTTGGTGAGTCAGTGTTAGGCCTGTAAGCACGGTCCTCTTGAGGTTTTGGTTTCTCAGATCCACAACAGTGCTCTTCCCTCCAGCTCTCTGACGAAGAGCGGGTTAGTCAACTGGACGCCCCTCCTGTCGATCTAGGGGGAGTCCCGCGGGGAGTTGCTATGGCAACCCCAACATGTGAAGACAGTGAGTTGCCAGCAGGCTCAAATAGTTGTCATGGGTACTTGCCGACTGTGAGTTGGGAGATAAACCACACCCCTCGAGCTCTGCTCCAAAACAGCCTTCGCTCAGATGTGGAGAAGAGCAGCGGAGCGTTTGTTTGGCTGAAAGAGGGATCTGTGCATGTGTTTACATGGTTTTCAAGGCAAAAGGCACCTAGTAGGAATAGGTATGTGGAACCTAAAGCTGCATTAAATATGCATGGTGAAAAGAGACTTTGTAAAACACGGTCTCTAAAATTACAGTTAATTGCGTTCTTTAAATAAAAAGGTAAAAGAATGGGGTATTTTCACAGTGATGCAGTTGAAAATGTTGGTTTCTCTAAAAAAACCTATTAGTGAAAATTTCTTTAAAAAAAAAAAAAAACTTTTTTTTTCATAGGTCTTAATCATAAAAAGAACCTGATTTTCACTTTGAAGAACCGATTGTGGAATATAAAGTGCCAGCAGATGGCAGGGTTTGCATGAACATAGAGATGTAAACACACAAACTGCCAATTCTGCAGTTTGTGGTAATTTGTAATACTGTAGCTTGTGAGCATCTGGTTACAAGTGGTCAATTGCTTCGGGGCAATTTGTTTTTTTAACTATAAGGACTGCCAATAGGACTGCCACAAAGATGTGCTAGGGGCAGTGGATATGTTTGGATAAAAAGTATTACAAATTGAAAAATAAATTAATTATTAAATAAATAAAAAAAACTGATTAAAATAAATAATTTCATAAAGACAAATAAGCATAATTGCAAATGCATAAAAGCAAAAGCATACTACTGGTATAAAAGAAATTGCCATTGGGATAAAGTATTAAAGATGAGGGGTTTTTTTTACTAAACAAAGAGATTAAAAAATAAGTAAAGGCAAATTATATTTAAATGAGTAACAAAAAAGAAAACAGAAAGAAAGAAAGAAAGAAAGAAAGAAAGAAAGAAAGAAAGAAAGAAAGAAAGAAAGAAGTGACGTTTATTAATTAATTAGCTAATTTCGAGAGGATCACATGCTTATGATTGACCACGGCTGGTCCCGCATCAACTAACACATGATTCACCAATCAGATGATTCCTAAGTTACCATAAATAACCAGAGTGTCTTACTTCAGTTATCTTCGTCTTGAAAAATCCCTCCTTCCACCCCTACTCCCTTTTCCTAGATAGGGCAGCACAGCAGCCCAGTGGTAAGCACTGCTGCCTCACAGCAAAAATGTCACTGGTTCAAGTCTTTACTAGGCCAGTCAACATTTCTGTGCAGAGTTTATATGTTCTCCCCGTGCTTGCGTGGGTTTCCCCCGGGTTCCCCAGTTTCCTCCCACAGTCCAAAGACATGCAACATAAGTGAATTGACCAACCAAATTGGCACCATAGATGAGCTCTTAGTCAGCAGTATATCTCTCCATAGCAATCCCTAATTTGTCATTAGCCATAAATAAGTATATGAGTTCTCGAGATCTACCTGAGCTCAAACTCCCCTCTCGGCCTGCAAACAGGAGGGAGCCCCGGGCTGGAGGATCTTGTGAGCTCAGGGCTCTCTCCCGGGACAGCATGCAAAAAACACTTTATAATCATCCATCAGCCAAGTGTGAACTCTTGAAAGAAATGAATCACACAGGAACCTTTATAGATGTTATCCCATTTAGATATATAGCTTGGGGGTCCTTCATATGAAAATGTTCTGTTCACATTTGAAATTCATGATATCCCAAAGACTGATAAACCCTGCTTTAGGGGAATTTGTCTGTTAGACCAAATAATTTGAAAGAATTTCTAATTTAATTTATATTATCAGTACAGTACGTGCCCAGTAGGGTCCACAATGCAAAAGTATGTGATAAAAAAAAAAACCACTGTGTGCTAACTACATGCGACGTGACAAGATTCCAGCGACAAGCAATTTGGCTGTCCACATCAAACATGACATGACAGAAACATTTAAATACCAGTCATTCATTTACATACCACACACTGCACTCCCAATGAAATGGTAACGGTTATAATCTATTTAATTTATATTAACTCTCTTTAAGATTATTAAAAGTACACAGGCTACTGAGTGACTACTGATGTTGTTGGTTTGCACTGTCACAGTTCTGACTTTCCTTTTGAAACCGTTTGCTAGTTATTTTTTCTGCTGCAGCCTTCAGTATGGCTATAAATGTAATGTAAAAATGGTTTTTAAATCATGGTTTTTATTTATTAACACTGAATAAAGCACATAATCTGTACCTGAGGTGATCAGTGTCATAGTAGTTTGTGCTGTTGTTCTGCCATGACGTCACAGAAACAGAAAATATGAATGTCATGTTGCTATAGAGGATGGTTAGGACACTGTATGCTATTCTATACCAATAATTGCAATGGAACACAGTTGAAGGATGACATGTATAAATAAGTTACTTATCTGATTTCATTAAAGGTGCTGCTATCATTCATAAAGATAATGTTTTTTTGAATGGAGCAATAAACTGTATGTGCTGTATGTTAACAAAAAATGCAATGCTGTGCAGAAAATGAAGAAAAACTGTCTTCCATGCAGTTTAAGTTATGAGCAGCAGGTTAAATGTGATTCTCCAAGATCAACAGTTACCTCTCCATCCTACCCTGAGCAAAACATTGTTCAACAGAGTACCAGAGTGGAATACCAAACCCCAGAGGTTGCAAACCTGAAGGCAAATGGGTACTGAATAAGAGGAAGAAGAGCATATGAACATATTCTCCTCCTGAGCACGTTTAAACAATAATTGCACATTTTTAGTAGAGTAGTGCAGATCACAATGGAAAGTGCCCAAAAAGTGACAAATCCAGCTGCTTACTGTTCAGCAGTCAGCAGTGTTGTTGGAGATCTGTGTTTTTTTTTTGTTTATTTTAATGTCTTGATCATGTGGTCCCTTGTTGTTTGTTTATTTTTAGCTGATAATCTGACAAATTGTACAATTAATATTAATTTAACAGCTGACTCTAAACAAGAAGCAGTCTGGTTTGTCATTTTTAGGGTTTCCCAACACATTTCCGTTGTGGCCTGCACAATTTGTAGCACATTTGTGTTTTTGCGTGTGCTGCAGAATTTGCATGCATGTATTTTCTCAAATTAATGAACATTTTTTCTCGGTTTCTTAATGTTTTTCCATATGCATGTGTTTCCATATACAGCTTTCTCAGCCACTGTACCATACATGATGATATAGTTACTTGCTGATGACATGAGCAGCATCCGGTGAGGCTAATGGTACAGACATGTGTTAGAGATGCAAGAAACTGACCATGTGCTGACCATGATCCAAGTGCTGACCATACAAGCCTGATGGCACGGGTATATTCCAAGATGACAATGCCAGGATTTATCAGACTTATATTGTGAAAAAGTGGTTTAGGGAGCATGAGACACAATTTTACACATGGATTGGCCACCACCCAGCCCAGAACTTAACGCTATTGAGAATCTAGGGCAGTCTGACTCTCCAATTATCAATACAAAGTCGATGGGAAAAATGTATGCAACTCTGAATGGAAATAAATATTGTGACACTGCAGAACCATATTGAAATGATGCCACAGCAAAATAATCAAAGTTAAAGGTGGTCCAATGAAATAGTGTATTTTTATTTTTTTTAACAGTCAGCTTACAGTACAGTATATTCATAATATTTCAATTGCACAAGTGTCCTCTTAACAATACCTTGATTGTGCTCTCACCAGGCATGCTCATATTGACTACTTATGTAGCAGGTTACAATAAAACTGTATTTTCTTTAAAAGGCTCAGATTTTATGATGTCCGTAATGTTGAGGTTCTTTTACCAAGCTGTACTAGAGAATGTGATTATATACGGAATAGACCTCTGGACGGCAATCAGTACAGTACAGCTGAAATCTAGGATATCTTATTCATACTGCCATGAAAATCATGGGAGGGACAGAACCTCTATTCACACACTTCAGTTGAAAAGTCAATGGAGAGGGAGGCAAATGAGATTTTTCACGACTATCAAGCAGGAGATCCCAATATGTAGATTTAAAATCTTGTTTATTTCATCTTGAATTAAGTTATTAAATAATATTATGTAGATTTTTTTGTATTATTATTATCATCATTTCTCTTTTCTGTGTTACTGTGTTGTGTTACTTTGTAATTTATGTGATGAGCCAATTACCCTCTGGGAGAGCACCTTAATCCTAATAAATTCTGGTCAGTCCTACAGTAAATAGGTATACAAAACCCAATGATCATGTTACGCAGTGAGATTTGAGAATTTTCAAAAGAGCAATACAAGCAAGAATTACATTTCTTATACAATTAGTAACCTAAAATATTTAAGGGTTTTGCACTATGTACATCCATTTTTATCATTGTGTTGTCAGGATTTGGGTATAAAGTTGCCTATGTGGACATAGTGAGTTTGTGGTCCTTTAAATATTTGAAAGCAACATTACACAGAACTTTTGCCAATATTTGTGTATAAAATTGAAACAAACTTGGCCGCCAAATTGTGTTTGGCAAAGCCTGTGTGGAATTCCATATTTCATTAGTCATCATTATGCTTGATGAGAGGATGCAAATCTGTTAATCATGGTGAACAATATGAGGGCTGAATATGTATGAATGTAAATATAACACTGCTAAGAATACATGTCAGTACTTAGACAAAGATTTACTGGTAGATGTTAAAGGAAAAGTTCACCCAAAACTAAAAAAAAATTATAACTAGCACTTGTCACAAACATGCTTGAGCTTATTTCTTCTGTTAAACATGCACAAAAAGCCTGTAGCCATTGACTTCCACAGTATTTGTTTTTCCTATAGAAATCATTCATTCATTCTCCTTTGGCTTAGTCCCTTTTTTATCAGGGGTCGCAACAGCAGAATGAACCGCTAACTTATCCAGCATATGTTTTACACAGCGGATGCCCTTCCAGCTGCAACCTAGTACTGGGAAACACCCATACACTCTCAAATTCACACACACACTCATACACTATGGCCAATTTAGTTCATCCAATTCACTTGTAGCGCATGTCTTTGGATTGTGGGGGAAAACGGAGCACTCGGAGAAAACCCAAACAAATGCAGGGAGAACATGCAAACTTCCCACAGAAATGGCAAGTGACCCAGCCGGGACTCGAACCAGCAACCTTCTTGCTGCGAGGCGACAGTGCTAAACACTCAGCCATCATGCCACCCTTTAAAAACTTTAAATTAATATTATGATCTACAGCTTTAACTTACATTCCATGTTTACAATCTTCAAGTGTTTTGAATAGCACATTTCTCAGTTTCTGAGCCAGAATATTTGTGTTTACCGAACAAACCTTGAAGCACAAACCGCATGTGCGCATGCTAATTCTAAAATGACCTTTGTGACCCAACAGGAGCAGTCTTTTTGAAAATCATTTTAATTGTATGGAGACATTT
This sequence comes from Danio choprae, assembly GCA_903798125.1. Lineage (NCBI taxonomy): Eukaryota > Metazoa > Chordata > Actinopteri > Cypriniformes > Danionidae > Danio > Danio choprae. The sequence goes on from CAIGQW010052710.1 coordinate 761,424, forward strand.
TTATACGTACTTGATATATGTAGACTTAGTATTGACATTGCTATTTTATATTTTTAACATACAGGGTCACTAGAAACCCACACAACTACAATGAAGATGGGAATTCTTGAACCAGTAAGCAGCAGCAGCATGATGAACTCTAAGAATCTTGTCAACTGTGCTGAATGCCCGCTGTCCCGGAAGAGGAGATGGTGGTCAATTTAGGAGACTTTATCAATGCATTTTTTGTGCTTTTGGATTACTCAACCTGAAATGCAACAACTTTCTAAACACGTCCACATGGTAAATATTTGAAGTAGATGCAGCTTTACGTGCTTGAAGTTCCTTTTGAAGATTTTTCTTGAGACTTTTGTGAGGGGTTTTTTTTCTCTTCTGGAATCATCTGCCAACAGGGTTAGGTAATCCACTGTTTAGATTTGATGGTGTTTTTGACATTTTTAATACGTAAATATATATGATGTTTAATGTTAATGAACAGGTTAAACCATTAAAAATGTGATTTCATGAGTTTAGATTACCTTTTGAGGAATGGTAATATTCAGGTGACTATACTAAACAATGGTTGAAGTATTATTTTTTTTCATTTTTTCACATATCTGTGAATGTATTAAATACACTTCATTCATTCATTCATTCATTCATTCATTCATTCATTCATTCATTCATTCATTCATAATCTCACAGTGATGGGCAAGAGCTATGGCCTGTTCCATCCAGTTTAAAGGAAAAATCATTTTCTTTTCGGCTTAGTCCCTTTATTAATCAGGGGTCACTACAGCAGAATGAATCGCCAACTTATCCAGCATATGTTTTACCCAGAGGATGCCCTTCCGGCTGAAACCCATAATTGTGAAACACCCATACACTCTCATTCACACTCACACACACATACACTACAGACAATTTAGCTTACCCAATTCACCTATAGCGCATGTCTTTGGACTTGTGGGGGAAACCAGAGTACCCAGAGGAAACCCACACAAACACGGGGAGAACATGCAAACTCCACACAGAAATGCCAACTGACGCAGCCGAGGCTCAAACCAGCGACCTTCTTGTTGTGAGGAGGGTTGCCACCACGCCACCCCTAATTACACTTCAGCTTCATATAAATTATGAGAACTAAAATGCATGACTTTATAAGGTATACATTGTAGAAATGTTCGATGTATTTGTTATTTTAAAGTATTCACACAATAGTGTCTGTGTGATAAAAATAAATAAATAAATAAATGTGGCAGTGTTTAGTGAATCATTATTTTGCATATTTTATTATTCGTTTTCTTTTTGGACAATGGGTAATAAACAATTCAGTAAAGTTGCTTTAGAAATGTCAATTTCCCAATAAACATTTTTAAATTAGGTGAAACCAAAAAAAGCATGCTACAACAATTGAAAATATTCAATTGGGCCAAGAACATGATGGGGCAGACTTGATGGTTTTTCAATTGGCTCAACATATTATTTCTCGCTGAGCCAATGTTAACAGGCTGTTGCTACAATTGAAAAAAATCATTTTGCCGAATTTAATTTGGGCCAATTGAAAAATTTAGATGTCACTAAAAAAAGTTGAGTTTGGCCAGTCCTTTTTTTTTTACAGTGTGGGTTTTTGCTTGTGTGCTTCAGCTTCCCGTACAGTCAAAGGCATGCAGTACAGGTGAAACGGATAAAGGAAAAAAGGAAAGGAAAGTATGGATAAAAGGAAAGTGAGGGAGAGAAAATGAGTTTTACCACAAACAGTGAGGAACTGAACAAATTAGCAGTTTGTGAGTTCTATCTTCACAACCTTAACTTATATTCAACAAAGTAATATATACAAAAATCATACAATTTAATTTGTTTGAAAACATACCATTTTTAAAAAGAGGTATGCCCCCAAACCCCACCCCCACCCCTCATAGGTAGATGAGTAAATCATATTAAAATGTATGAATGAGATCGTACAAATGAATGCACATATATCATAACCTTACAAATTTCCATGACATTGAGTTGGACTTCATACGTTATCTTTTGATTTCAGCTTCTATATTTGCTTAACTATTCATTCTCCCAAAACAGAAGTGGACTGGCTAATAAAGGTGTAGATGAAAATTAACACATAAGGTAGTTCTATATTTATATATCATAGAAGAGTGTATATGAGCTTGACCAAACAATGACCCAAGCGATAGCAAACACAACTTAGCTTTACAGTAAACAGACGTGAAAGAAGAAAGAAAAAAGCAGGTGTCAGGTGTAAGGCAGACATAATGTCATCCTGAGGGAGAAAAAAGACTGCACATGCTGATTATGCGATATCATCACACCTACTACATCATCTGTTCATTTTCACAATATAAAATTTAGATGAGGAATCATAAACAATGTCAATAAACCTCATGTAAAACAGCTCTTCAATTAGCTCCAAATCTTATATCTAAACCAAACCACAGCCTCTGAAGGAACAAGCTACATAATGATTGAGGGAATATACCAGAATTAGCTTCAAGCAGCATGAAATAGCAAAATAAAATAACTATAATATAAACTAAAGAAAAAGTTTATATAATTAAAGATAAGGTTAATCTAATTAATCTCACAGTGATGGGCAAGAGCTATGGCCTGTGTAGTTTAAAGTCCATCCAGTTTAAAGGAAAAGCCATAAGCACAATGTCCTGATTCCACTTACAAACTGGAGAGTCAAAATATAAAAACAAATCTCTTAAAATATCCTTACAAATATTTATTGCATACCAATGAATAGAAGAATATTGGAAGCAAAGTAGTGTAAGCAAAAATGTTATGCGTGTGCTTGTTAGCGTTAGTCTTTTGAATTGTAGAACATTATATAGATTGACAGTCCATTACACAGTACATCAATTAAAGTGAACATTTATTGAGTCATAAAATCAATATAAAATATTTGATAAACCATAAAAAAATCTTATATGATCCATCGTACGATTGTAAACCATTTTGGGTCTATGGCTATACACAATAAATGATATATATATATATATATATATATATATATATATATATATATAAATAACGTCCTTATGTAGATCCAACTTTCCAACAGCACACAAAGTCTTAAAGGCACTGCTAAGACAATATGAGACTTGTATTGCCACAAAGTACAAATAAAGCATAGCAGGGTTGATTTACATATTTTTACTTAGAAAATTAGAACCATTTTGGTTCCCCTAAGAACTTTGCAGTACAGTGTTCTTGAATGTTTTAATATTGTGCAGAACATTTTGGATGATTTAAACATTTTCCTACTATAGAGTTTTTTTAGAATTTAAATGTCCTTCATAGAACCATGAAAGACAATAATGAATCTTAATTTTAAGGATACATGGGTCTTTAAGAGCCCAAATGAAGTGTCAAATGAAGACAAAATAGGCTTATGGGAGAGAGAGAAAAAACAGGCCTTACCTGGAAGAATGATTCAGCATGAAGGTGAACAGTACTGATATAAATATCCTTTGATCAAAGTAGTCATAACCAAAGAAATGTATGTATGTAATATGAGTTTCATATCCAGTATAGCACTTTATACAAATAAGGCTTCAAATGACACATGCTGCCATCCCATCTTCGATGGGTTTCTATCTTGGTTGAATCCATGTTTGGTGATTTAGTTTGTCTAGCACGGATGATGGAAGTGACTGTTTAAACAGCACAGTCAATAATCACTGCAATTTGCAGAAATAATAATTGAACCGCGCGTCATGGTGAATTTTGGATTTGGCACCATGTTGTTGTGTTTATATTTTGTGTCCTGTAGGGGGAGCCATGACTCTTTATCATTTAGTTAATTGCAATCAGCATCTAGTGGAACAGCGATGGATAAGTTTAAAATGTATTTCCCTAAAATAATATAAAACGATAAATATAATATTTTTTATATATTTAGCATAATATATATATATTTGTCAAATATATGATTCAGTATCTAAAATCATTCAAATTGACTAAGTGCTGTAAGTTACACTGAAATGCAAAAATGTTGGCTCGTAAATTTAACACGTGCACTGTTAAAGTCAAAATAGCAGTTTTTAGAGTCAGAGTCCATTGTACCACATTTAATATGTCATAATTGTGGTGTGGTTAAATTAAATAATGAATTAAAAACTCTGCTTATGCGGAGATAGGAGATGTACTTTGCATATATTCATTCATTCATTCATTTCGGCTTAGTCCCTTTATTAATCTGGGGTCGCCACAGCAGAATGAACCGCCAACTTATCCAGCATATGTTTTACGTAGCGGATGCCCTTCCAGCTGCAACCCATCACTGGGAAACAACCATACACACTTATTCACACACATTCCGGACAATTTAGCTTACCCAATTCACCTATACCACATGTTTTTGGACTTGTGGGGGAAACCGGAGCACCTGGAGGAAACCCACACCAACAAGGGGAGAACATGCAAACTCCACACAGAAATGCCAACTGACCCAGCCGGGGCTCAAACCAGTGACCTTCTAGCTGTGAGGCGATTGTGCTACCCACTGCGCAACCGTGCTGCCACTTTGCATACATATATATATATATATATAAATATATATATATATTTTTTTTTTTTCCCAGAGAT
>CAIGQW010052710.1:781013-799728 GCA_903798125.1 Danio choprae
CAACAATTAGGTCATTAGATCATCAGTTATAAACAATTACTTAAAATATCACTGGAAATGTTTCTGTCTGCCATTTTGACAAAATTGTCCTCTTTATTCAGAATGATGTAATCTGAGATATCAAGACGGTGGATGTGATCTTTGATTAGCATTTGTGTTAAAGGAACATCATTCCTGTTAGAAAATATAACCCATGCATATTCCCTACCCCTAAACCGGTAGCTAGCTCTCTGCAACTTTCACATGGTCGCCCACTGAAGCTAAGCAGGGGTGTGCCCAGTCAGTACCTGAATGGAAGACCACATGGGAATGCTAGATTGCTGTTTTTCCACATTTTTTATGTTACAGCCTAAATGGATTAAATTCATATATTTCCTTAAAAATTCTACACACAATACCCCATAATGACCATGTGAAAAAAAGATTTTTTGAAATTGTTACAAACTTATTAAAAATAAAAAAAACTTGAAAAATCACATGTACATAAGTATTCACAGCCTTTTCCATGAAGCTCTAAATTGAGCTCAGGTACATTCTGTTTCCCCTGAACATTCTTGAGATGTTTCAGCAGCTTAATTGGAGTTCACCTGTGGTAAATTCAGTTGATTGGACATGATTTGATAAGGCATACACCTGTCTATATAAGGTTTCAGAGTTGACAGTGCATGTCAAAGCACAAACCAAGCATGAAGACAAATGAATTGTCTGTAGACCTCCGAGACAGGATTGTCTCAAGGCACAAGGTTGGGGAAGGTTACAGAAAAATTTCTGCTGCTCTGAAACTTCCAATGAGCACAGTGGCCTCCCTCATCCGTAAGTGGAAGATGTTTGGAACCACCAGGACTCTTCCTAGAGCTGGCTGGCCATCTAAGCTGAGTGATCGTGGTAGAGTGGCCAGACGGAAGCCACTCCTTAGTAAAGGGCACATAGCAGCCCGCCTGGAATTTGCCAAAAGGCATCTGAAGGACTCTCAGACCATAAGAGTATAAGAACCATAAGAACATTTTTGACTAAAAGACTAAAAAAGACTAAAAACTTTTTAGATTGAATGCCAGGCGTTACTTTTCATCACCAGGCTAATCCTTATCATCCCTACACTGAAGCATGGTGGTGGCAGAATCATGCTGTGGGGATGTTTTTCAGCAGCAGGAACTGGAAGACTAGTCAGGATAGAGGGAAAGATGAATGCAGCAATGTACAGAGACATCCTAAATGAAAACCTGCTTCAGAGTGCTTTTGACCTCAGACTAGGGCAATGGTTTATCTTCCAGCAGGACAATGACCCAAAGCACACTGGCAAAATATCAATGGAGTGGCTTCACAACAACTCTTTGAATGTCACTGAGTGGCCCAGCCAGAGCCCAGACCTAAATCCTATTGAACATCTCTGGAGAGATGAAAATGGCTGTACACCGTCACTTCCCATCCAACCTGATAGAGCTAGAGAGGTACTGCAAAGAGGAATGGGCAAAAATTCCCCAAAGACAGGTGTGCTAAGCTTGTGGCATCATATTCAAAAAGACTTGAGGCTGTGATCGCTGCCAAAGGTGCATCAACAAAGTATTGAGCAAAGACTGTGAATACTTATGTTCATGTGATTTTTTTTTAGGTTTTTTATTTTTAACAAAATTGGAACAATTTCAAAAAATCTTTTTTCACATTGTCATTATGGGTTATTGTGTGTAGAATTTTGAATTTAATAATTTTAATCCATGAAATGAATCCATTTTGGAATAAGGCTGTAATAAAAAAATTTTGGAAAAAGTGAAGCGCTATGAATACTTTCCGGATGCACTGTAGAATTAAAAAAACCCTAACTGTAAGTCTAAACTTGGCATGAATTGTAAACTTATCCTTTAAATCTGATTGAAATGTTAGTTCAGGATCAACATAAATGTCCTACTTGGTGAAATAAAACTAACCCTGTGGATATGAATACATGTAATTCAATCTCTGTAAATAATGTTTATTTATATCCATGACTCTATGCTGTATTACTTAAACAGAGAAGTATAAACAAGTATAACCAGTTCTGCAAGTGGTGCGTGGGATGGTGGTGAGAGGGGGCTACTGGTTGATTTCAAGCCTGAAACGTGCAGCTTCTTTGTCATTTATTAAAATGGCAGAAGCATTAATCTTAATCTTTTCTACACACAAGTGCTGACAGAGTAAAGTTTTATGTCTACAGTTTTACATGCATTTCAAACATCACATTTTATCTTATTTCAAATATACAAAAATAGATTGAACAAAAAAACCTGCCTTGAAAACGTTATAGAGGTGTTATAATAAAAATTATAATTTTACCAAGATAGTATGCCATTTTCTCAGTGCTTATGTTCATGGAGACACTCCCAGAGGTGAAGAACTTCATTTGTTTATCTATGGTTCCATACTGAGGAGCCTAAACAAGAATAAACATCATACCTCTTAGACAACTGATGCTCAAGAAGAGAGAGAGCAATGTTTGGTATACTGTAGATGTAGATTAGAAAGACAGTACATGGCAGTTTAGTCTAAGTCTTACCATTAGTTCAGGATTGGAAACATCAGCGCTGGGAACATAGTTAAACTCTGCTTTGGCTTTGCTAGACACACGCATTGATCGGCATAATTTTGTCTCCAAGGTGTAAAGAACTTTTCCAACAGAACCTTTAAGGGATGATGGGAAGTGCCTGTAAATGAACAGCACAAAAGTCTCACTGAATTCTTAAAGAATAAATAGGCCTATATAAATTCAAAACAATAAATATAAATAAATACAGGATAATATAATAAAAATAAATGTAAAAAATCTGTTTAACTATGAAGTTGTGTTCACCTACATATGTTCAATGTGCAAAGAAAGACCCTTAGTACTTTTCACTACTAAACAAGTTTTTTTTACTCTAATTTACTATTAATTTCTGCAAACACAACACTGCGTTTTTTAGTTTTCTATTTATTTATTTACTTTGCCGGTAACACTTTACAGTAACAGTACATGAATAATGATTTATTCATATGTTATTAATATTTATTAATTTGAGTTAAGGCATGCATTAATCAAGAACTAACTTAACTTCAACCTGTTGGTTAATGCATTATCACATTAATGTATTAAGCCTAACACAGTTTAAGCTAAATGTAACCAACATGAAATGTTGATGTATCCTTATGTCATCACTTTACATGAAGGGGCACATTATCATTAACACATTCTAAACTGATCACTTTGATGTAGACAGAATACTACATGGATGTGCAGAACTGTAATGTTTAAACAGTAGTTCGAAGAGTTGTTCGAAAATGTTTAATGATTTTGTGCCGCTTCAGGTAAAGTGATGACATAAAGATACATTAACAGGTCATGAGTTCATGTAAGTTAAATTTGACTAAAAATAAAGTGATAATTAATGCATTAACAAACATGGGTAACACTTTAGTTTAGGTCACAATTCATGCTATTAACTACTGGCGTATTACCTGCCTATTACTAAGATATTAACTATTCATTAATAGTTATAAAGTATGATTTTTTTTTTCAGCATCCCTAATCCTACCCAAAACCTAAACCCAACTAACCTTACTAACTATTAATAAGCAGCTAATTAGTAGTTTATTAAGCTAGTAGTGTTACTTAGTGGTTTGTTAATACCATGAATTGTGACTTCAAATAGTGTTACCCAAACATGTTCTAACAGATAACCTAATTAAGTTATTGATACATCACTCGTGTGACTCAACTCACTATGCCTTAACTCATCATTAGTTCATAATAATAATAAAACGTTTAGTTTATATATTAGTACATCATTATCCATGTACTGTTTTTGTGATGTTACAATTTTGCCTTTTTAAAATACTTACTGTAAGGGCAACTGAAAGGTGAAAGGGTATAGATGACGGCCTGGTGCCACGACCGAAGAGTCTAACAAGAGAGAGAGAGAGAGAGAGAGAGAGAGAGAGAGAGAGAGAGAGAGAGAGAGAGAGAGAGAGAGAGAGTAAGCATATTTTTCTGTTTATTTCTTAAACTTATTATTATTATTATTATTATTGCAATACTAATAAAAAAGACTTACAGGGCTGTCCTGATGGATCTTTCAGCATCTCATGGTCATTACCTAACAAATGAAGTTACATCACATGTAAAATGCTGGTTAAATCGGCTTGGATTCAAATGTCAAAGACTAAAACAGTAGAGCAGACACCTACCATGTTTTGTGTCGGTCTGAACGAAAAACCTCTCCACCGAATAAAACTTCTCTTTATCCGAATAAACAATAGTGGTTTTACCGTAATGCTCTGACCAGCAAACTTCTGCTTTCCCTTTAATTTTCACACTCAGCGACTGCATTTGAGTGTCTTTCACCACATCCAGAATGACTTGCCCCGATATAAAATCCCCGCTGGTGAAAGTATTGTTCTCATTGATAGGATTGTAAACGACAGAAATGTTTTTCACAGTGAGCGACATCGTGCCTCCTCATGCCAGTTTAGCAGTTTTTGACGTCTACCTGAAGTGAATGGAATGCTTTATAGTGCTCACGTGCACACACGACAACAGGAAACAATCCGTATGCAAATCACTTCCAGTTGTGGGTGTGGCGTAGTTATTGTAATATTACTGACAGTAACTACTCTATCCATTATTTTTCATGTAAGAGCGGACGCAGCCATTGTAAATGAAACGTGTGTGTTATTTGGAATAATAGGTACACATCAAATTAAGTCTCTCTTCTTCAGAAAATGCTAAAAATTATATTGTGTTAGTTGAAAAACTTCTCAATTTAAATTGTAACAATACAGTGACTTTTGTTTGCTAAATTTGGTTTTCCAATTACTCCAAAGGAGAAACAAAGGAGTACCTAAAGTACACCATTTTATAAGAGCAGAAGTGATTCTTCAGACAAAAAAAATATGTTAAAGGCAACTTTTTATAGAGACCTTGATATTATTAAAGAAAGTTATACCAATATACCAATAAATATATTATGAATATTTGAACACGTGAAACAGCTACATGTAAAATCAAATCAAATCAAACGATTTAGGCCTATTTATAAATAGCAATGGCATGCTTGTGAAATATATCGTTTAATGAATAAAGAATGAGTAAAGAAGTTGATTTTAAAATTCTACGCTGTATTTATCCAGCTAAAGAGATGTTAGAGAGATGTAATTTAATTTAGATATTGGTTATTCCTGTGATTATTGTTCAGTAAAAAAAAGAGTTTATTACCCATCTGTTTTGTGATTTGAATTGGAAAGAAAAAATATATATATTCAAGTTAAAGAATTTTGATATTAATTCAATGTATGTAATCATTTTGTGTTTCTTTTAACTTTTTTGGTTTTATTTTAGATCCATTTAACTTTCATAAGAAAAGACGGTCACTTCATGAGACATGAACTACTGCAACAGTTTAGAGAACATTGTCTCCAAAAAAACGCAAAGATGATTTTCTTTTCATGATTTGTTCCTGTTTTGTGTGTACACTCTGGCATATTTTATACACACTGATGTCTAATCTTTTTTTTCTGTTTTCTGTTGTTAATAAAAAATAAATGTGTCAAGACTTCTGGTCTCATTTACTTCCATTGATTTTTGAACTGTAAAAAAAGAGCTTGTATGTTTCATATTTTAAAATGTTGATCCTATTATTTTACTTTTAACGCTTTGTCATAAATATACTGGTGTGCAGTACAAGTAATTTGTTCATTCACTGCCATTTGTTATTCCTTGCTCAAACCATCACCACAAAGTCCACCAGGGAAAGCCCAGTTAAGAATTAAGAAAACCTTTTGACTGAAAGAAAGAGATGAGCATCTAAGCTAACAAAAGGGTCAATTATCCGTAATCAGAGTGAATTATTGGGGATGTTTTTATTCTGAAAGTAATCCTTTAAGTTAAGTTAGTTCATTTAATAAATTGATTATTTAATTGATTTTAATATTGTTTTTCCCCTAATTATTTTTTTCCTTTCCTTTCTAAATATGCATATAGACTGCAACAATTTTGTGAAGGAAGAAAACACTTAAAATTAAGAAATTGGAAATGTCCACTAGATAGCAGCATGCTACATGTAAACCATATCCAGTCCTGCTCTTGAAGACCACTGTCCTGCAAATCTTTAGGTTGCTTCCTGGGCCGAATGTAACTTTTACCTTTTTGTGACATAGGCAAAGGACACATTGAAACTTATAAGTTTTAAAGACACTTAAGTGTTGGTGATGGTGAAAAGTCATAGCCTACTTATTAATCTCAAAAATAAATCCTGCTGAAAAAAGAACCATCACAGAAATTGCAATAGTTTCCAATACCATTTAAAAAACATTACATTTTAAACATCGGAACCCGCAAACTGTACATTTTAACGGTCTAATCTTTTTTGGGACATGGTATGGTTTAAGCTGTTGAAGTCAAAATTATTATCTCTCCTGAATTATTAGCCCCCCTGTATATTTTTTTCCCCAATTCCTGTTTAACGGAGAGAAGATTTTGTTCAACACATTTCTAAACATAATAGTTTTAATAACTAATTTCTAATAACTGATTTATTTTATCTTTGCATGATGACAGTAGAATAGGCAGCACAGTGGGTAGCGCTGTTGCCTCACAGCAAGAAGGCTGCTGATTCGAGCCTCGGCTGGGTCAGTTGGCATTTCTGTGTGGAGTTTGCATGTTTTCCCCGTGTTCGCATGGGTTTCCTCCGGGTGCTCCGGTTTCCCCCACAAGTCCAAAGACATGCAGTATAGATGAATTGGTTAAGCTAAATTGTCCGTAGTGTATGTGAAGAGTGTATGTGTGTTTCCCAGTGATGGGTTGCAGCTGGAAGGGCATTCGTTGCGTAAAACATATGCTGGATAAGTTGGCGGTTTATTCTGCTGTGGTGACCCCTGATTAATTAGGCAAGTTAGGGTAATTAGGTAAATCATTGTATAACGATGGCTTGTTCTGTAGACAATCTGAAAAAAATACTGCTTAAGGGGGCTAATAATATTGACCTTATTTATTTATTTTTATTATTTAAACTATTCTAGTCAAAATAGTAAGACTTCATCCAGAATTAAAAAAAAATAAACATTTATAGGACCTACTGTGAAAAATCCGTGCTCTGTTAAACATAATTTGGGGAATATTTGAAAAATGTAAAAAAAATACCAGGAGGGCTAATGATTGTGACTTTAATATAGGCCTAGTATATGCCATAAATTACCATTAGGGGTCCATATGACCATTACTGTTTCCACTAAAAACCAATGCAATTTCCATTTATAACCAATAAAATCATAACAAAATTGTTTTATTTTGAGGGTTGCGTACCATCCTTCTAAATTCACTGGATTGCAGGGGGCGTGGCTGCAGAGATACATACTTGAACTGAAAGGTGTGAGTGGGCGTGGCCACCCAGGGTCACTCAGAGTCAGACCAAAGTCAGTTTAAAGTAGCTTAAAGTTTAAAAGTAGTTTTAAGTAGTTCTAAGTTTTAAGAAGCTTAAAGTTTTTAAATGTGAAAATTCTGGCCACCTCTGTGGCCACCCCAATATGATTTTGCTGTTGATATTATCAATTTAAATGTAATTATGTAAATTCACAATATTTCAAGAAATGAACAATAAATAAATAAATAAATGAATTCAGCCACTAAAATGATTGTGGATTCATTGGCGCCACCGACAAGCTGATTCACTGCCCTTCCCCCTCCCTGATTGACAGCACAGTTCAAGAGGCACATACCTTTAACTACAGTACAGCAACAGTAATTTTTACAGAAACAACAACGAGTATGTATGTCATACATTTATGTCTTCACTTAGGTCACTATTCTATGTTCTCTGTTAACCTTTCTAGCTAAATACTAAACGTGTTAACGTTACTCACTTAACATGGCACTGATGTTTTCTGAGATACTGAATTTGGGGTTTTCATTAGTTGTCATCAAAATCATCATAACAGTCTGTGTGGAATGAATGTATACATTATACAAGTTTCACTTAATGGAATTAGTGAAATAAATCAACTTTTTGAAGATATTTAATTATATGATCAGCATCTGTATATGTAACGCCATTGGTGGCGGATGGTGACAGAACGAGACGGAGAAGGAGATATATAACAAAACGGGTTTATTGAACACTTACGGGTAACAGATATGGGATGCGGGAAGACAGGACGACACAGGACGAGACCCACACGATTCAAGATACCGGACAACAATGGACACAGACGAAAGGGTACATATGGATGACAGATTGATTACACTGATGACACAGAAGGGATGAACACAGGTGGAACAGATTAACAATGACGGTGGCGGGAGAAAGACAAAAGGCACGTGACAACAACAAACGATGACGCGGACAAACACTGACAGTATATATACCGTACGACAGAATTTCGTAAGCTTAAACTCTAGTGTGACCGCAGCATAAGAGCAGAGTGTGAAGGTTTGATTAGTAAAGTAAAAGCACACTTTTGCTTAAAATATTGCAATACACGCAACATTATGGGTGACATATCAGAGTTCAAAAAAGAATAAATTGTTGATGTGCATCTTGCTGGCGCATCTGTGACCAAGACAGCAAGTTTTTGTGATGTATCAAAAGCCAAGATATCCAGGGCAATGTCAGCAAAGGACGAACCACATCCAACAGGAGTAACCGTGGACACAAGAGGAAGCTGTCTAAAAGGGATATCCATGTGCTAACCTAGATTGTATACAAAAAAATTAAAAGACAGCTGCCCAACTCAGAATAAAATGTGCATCTCAACTCTTCTGTTTCCACCAAAACTGTTCATCAGGAGCTCCATAGAGTCGATATACATGGTCGGGCTGCTATAGCCACACCTTTGGTCACTTGTGCCAATACCAAATGTCAGTTTTAATGGTGCCAGCAGCGAAAATTTTGGGCTGTGGACAATGTGAAACATGTATTGTTCTCTGATGAGTGAACCTTCACTGCCTTTCCCACATCTGAGAGAGTTACGGTGTGAAGAAGCCCCCAAAAAGCGTAACACTCAAACTGTTGCATACTCAGAGTAAAGCATGTTGGTGAATTTAATGATGGTTTGGGCTGCAATATCATGGCATTCCCTAAGCCCAATACTTGTGCTAGATGGGCAAACGTTGATTTGTAACCATTTGGTAGTCTTAGAAGTTATAGTCCACTAATCATGGAATATTTCCCAGTGATGGGTTGCAGCTGGAAGGGCATCCGCTGTGTAAAACATATGCTGGATAAGTTGGCGGTTCATTCCGCTGTGGCGACCCCTGATTAATAAAGGGACTAAGCCGAAAAGAAAATGAATGAATGAATAATCACGGAATATGAGTAGCTTGAGCAGGGAAAATGAAAAATAGGCACTGACATACAAATTCAGTTACATTTTCTTTATATAAACAAAATCTTCGAAAAGGAGCTATTTTACTTTTTTCTGCTGTATCAAACTTCTCATATGACACTGCTAGTAACTTCTAAGTTCAACTACGAAATGATTATATATTTTTAAGATATATGATTGCACAGAAAAGAGAAAGAATTAATTTTTTTCTTCTTTTTAAACACATGCTATAATTTAGTCCAACAATAGATAAGGTCAAGAAAATTCATAACTGTTTCCAGGTAAGCTATCTATTTCATAGTTGCTGCTCACTAGATAGGTCAGTTTATCTATTGTTGAGAGATTAACAGCAAACGAGTTAAGATCCATTCAAACGAGTACTCTGGTATCTTTCAAGTGACATTAGTTTCTCACGCGATTTAAGAAAAATCTATACACTGCAGTTGAAACACCTTGGGTTTGACATCACCTGCCTGCTGTGAGCACCGGACAGACCAGCGATTCCAGCACAGCACTCACACAGCAGTCACTGGCCTCCATTACAAGATTGCACCAGTAACAGCTGGATGTTCCTCCTGTGTGCAATTTCGCGGATTTTTTTAGTGCAATTTGACATGCTTTTTTTCCAGCGCATTGTGTTCTGCGTTCTGATTGGCTGTAGACCATTGTTAATCAATCTCCCCTTCTTGTCTCCTGTACAGTACAGAATGCGCTCAGTTTGCAAAATTACCATAAATCGTTGATCGGTAGCAGTGTGAGTTACAACACGAATGCAGAAAGGGTTGTAACTGTCCGAGGCAAGACCATCGTGAAGGGGGTCGCAGATCGGATGCGCCGCGCCACGCAGCACCATGCATTTTAGAATTGTAAACATAGGTTTATATCAGGGTACGCTGTCTGCGGTGCCCAGCTACAACTCAGGACACTGTTCATATTTCTGCCATGCCACAGAGCGCTATCTGAATAATTTTATTTTAAATAACATGCGAATGTGCGCATCCTTTTTGATGACTGTTCTATCTGGCGTGCGACCCCCTTAAGGATGGAGTCTGCTTTAGTTTTGTGGATCAGTGACTGCAGGAAAAAAGAGCATTACTCTGGATGGCAACATTATCCGCACAAAAGCTAAAAAGCTTTATGAACCTTTTGCTGACAGCGATGAATGTTTGTGCTTGACAATAGGTTTTGGTCTTTGGTTTCATTCTATAATACTGGACTTATTTTTTCTACAAAGGTTTGAACTTTGAGAGTGTTTAAACAAGAGAGAAAAGTGTGAAAATCGTAATGCCTGTCTGAGAAAAGTCTATAAAGTGTGTAGTTAGGGGTTTTACAGCATTAAAACATCTATAATAATTGTAAAAAAATAAGCTTTTGCTTTTTGTGGGGTATTTTTAGAAAGTAACTCCTGCGATTAATGAGGGACCACTGTATTTACTTTTTTTATGTTCCAGCACCAGCCCAATGAATCTGGGTCATAACATAAATTGGGGGCTCGTCCGGGATCTATAGCAGCACACGCTGGTGGCACGTCTTGAGGCAGAGCAACCAGGAAGAGACTGGAACAGGATATGAGAACAAGAAGAAAAGATACAGTCCACCAATACAGGCGTAACAAATTGTTCACTAAAGATAAAATGTACAGTAATTACGTGCATTGTCTGCAATTTAATACTGCTGTGTTTGTTTATTGTTCTAACTTGAAATTTGATCCTGTCTTTTCCTTTGTACTGATGGTTGTGTCTGAAATGGTCAAGCTTTGGCTTTTTTGACACAACAGAACAGGAATAGTCAATAATAAGGAGCATCAGCAATGCTAATGTGTTATAAAGCAAGCAAGAGAAAAGAGAGATTCAAAGTCAGTTTCAAAACATTGTAGATAAATATTTAATATGGGCACTGTACATTAGATTGTAGTTTTAGCATTGCCATTAACATGGTGAAACTCTGCTTTGGCTTTGCAAGACATAAAAATTGATCAGGAAACTTTTTTCTTCAAAGTGTGGAAGGTTGCTGGGAAGTCGTGAAAATAAAATCAACCCAGGCTCATTGTGAAAACTTACCTCTGGATACATTTCTGGAGTCCCGGGAGGTATGTTTTTTGCAGTTTTTGTTTTCTAGAATCCACAAGAGGCCGATATGTACGCTTTTTGACATCTCAAATTTCTCTCACGAGTGCCATTCAAGCCTGCCGTTCTCACTTTAAACCCAATTAATTGTATTGATTGACTCACCCACCCACTTTCCTAAACCCAACCAACAATTTTCAAAAGCAATCCAGAAAAAAGAAAAGCCCTCAACTAATTTTTACCACGTTTTCAGATTTTACCACATTCTCACCCTATTATTTACTTGTTCCTTTTATTTTTTGGATTCGGTTTTTGTCTTACCTGCTTTCTGAAACTGTTCTTCACCGGACTCGAACCCCGTCGTCGTGGTCAACTCCTCTCTGCGTCTTAAGTCCGCCGACGTCCATGGTGAGCTAACGGGACCAACTGGTTACAGCGAGAAAGCTGTCCATACGGAGGTAAGCGGTCAGCTAGTAAACCCGAAAAGGAACGGCGTCATACTGCCCCGTAGCGTTTGTTTAAAAAAATGAAATGCAGCCATACGTACCTTTGGCCACAAAATTTACGGTCTCCAGAAATGTACATAGGGCTACGTTTGCAAAATGAGCCTGTGTTGAATAAAGTGCCATGTTTAATGTGGAATAATATTGCAGAGATTGTACAACAGAAACAAAAATATTCTAATGTGGGAAATTCTGTTTTATTAATATAACACAAAGATAACACAAGTAAGCTGTCACAAGTAAGCTGTCACACCCTCTGCTCGCTCTCAGTCACCATCCACCACACCCGTGAACCCTCACCAGACTACTAATCACCCACACCTGCACCTGCAATCACCCACGCACTATATACACTCACCTCTGTCATTCATTCACCGGCTGGAATCAAAGTCGGATGGTTCTCCTTCGTCTTCCTGTGCCGATTTCTCCTGTGCTCCTCCATGGATGTTCTTTTCCTCCTGTGGATGCAAAGAGCCTGATTCAGGCAAGTGACTTTTGTTATACTGGTGTTTGCCGAAGAACTGCACTCACCTCATGATCTGTGTGTGAGCTAGCTTCTCACTCACCTGTTTTACCTCTCCACTATTGTCGCATTGCACAATAAACCTTTGAAGTAATTCCTGCTTTGTCTCCTTTGTGTGGCCGTGACATAAGCACATTATGCAGTATTTAAATAAAGGTTTTTATTATTAAGGGAAAACAAAATCCAAAACTACATAGTCCTGAGTAAAATAAAGTTAGAACCCTTTGCAGGAGAACCTTCCCAGGAGTGGCTGGCCAACCAAAATTACACAAAGAGTGCAGCGACAAATCATCCAAGTTCACATAAGACCCCACAATAACATCAAAATAACTGCAGGCCTCTTTTTCTTCAGTTAATGTGAGTGTTCATGACTCCACCATAAAAAGGAGACTGGGCAAAAATGGTTTGCATGGCAAGTTCCAAGACAAAAAACACTGATGAACAAAAAGAAGACATGAGATGCCTCACCTCAATTTTGCCAGAAAACATCTTGATGATCCCAATACATTTTGGGAAAATACTGATGAGACAAAAGTTGAACTTCTTGGAAAGTGAGTGTCCCATTATGCATGGCGTAAAAGTAACACCGCGTTGCAACAAAAGAACATCATACCTACAGTAAAATGTGGTGGTGGTAGTGTGATGGTCTGGGGCTGTTTTGCTGCTTCAGGACCTGGAGTACTTGCTGTAATATATAGAACCATGAATTCTGCTGTGTACCAAAATATTCTGAAGGAGAATGTCCGGCCATCTGTTAGTGACTTCAAGCTGAAGGGAACTTGGGTTCTGGAGCAAGACAATGATCCAAAGCACACCAGCAAGTCCACTTCTGAATGGCTGAAGAAAAACAAAATGAAGGCTTTGGAGGGACCTATAGTTAAAGTCCTGACCTGAATCCAATTGAGATACTGTGGCACGACATTAAAAAAGTGGTTCATGCTCAAAAACCCTCCAATGTGAACTTGTGAAATTAAATTATTATTATTATTATTATTATTATTATTATTATTTTTAAATCCATGTCATGACTCCTTTTACTTTAACACTCAGGCTGCATTTGTGTGTACTTGACAACTTCTGAAATGACTTTGAATCCAATGGTTTTGATCGCTTGAATGTAGACAAGCATGCACTAGCTAGGTGAGGAGCTCCTCTGGGACTGGAGCATGGATGAAACGAAACTGTCTAGATTACAAAAGTGATCTGAAAATGGGGATTAAATGTTTAGCATGAAGCGTGGAGGAAACAAAATGCAGAATAAAAGTGAAGTGGAGTATCATAAACTGATGTAGACAATAGGAGTAGAACGTACTGATAAAGTAATCATTTTAGGAAGTTTTATTAATCTATTAACAATCTAAAAAGGAAATGGAAGTGCAATGATTGTAAAAAATTAAGGTAACATTGGTACATTACAGGGTCTCACGGTGGTGCAGTGGGTAGCACGATCGCCTCACAGCAAGAAGGTCGCTGGTTCGAGCCTCGGCTGGGTCAGTTGGCATTTCTGTGTGGAGTTTGCATGTTCTCCCCGTGTTGGCGTGGGTTTCCTCTGGGTGCTCCGGTTTCCCCCACAAGTCCAAAGACATGCGATTATAGGTGAATTGGGTAAGCTAAATTGTCCGTAGTGTATGTGTGTGAATGAGTATGTATGGATGTTTCCCAGTGATGGGTTGCGGCCGGAAGGGCATCCGCTGTGTAAAACATATGCTGAATAAGTTAGCGGTTCATTCTGCTGTGGCGACCCCAGATTAATAAAGGGACTAAGCCGAAAAGAAAATGAATGAATGAATGGTACATTACAAGTAGTAATTTTTTAATGATAAGGTATAGGTATAGGTCAAGGAGACAGATGAAATACTGATTTGTGTCTGTTGGATCTTTTTTTTTTTGCATTGGGGATGTGGGGGTGGGAGTGATATGGGAGATCAATACCTATGAATCAATGTTATGCTTAATTTTTTTGTGTGTGTGTGCACTTACTGTATGTCTCTGTTGTTATGCTGTTTCAAAATGCAACATTAAATTAACTCAATAATTCTCGGGAACCACTTTCGGTGCTTTGAGACACCATTTATATACCATATATAAAATGTATACCTGTGGCTCATGACAATACAATGAGGTCTTCTAAAGTAAAACAATATATGCAAGCAACTAAACATGGCAGTCCACTTTAGCAACCCCTGAAGTGAATTACTTGAAGAATAGTAAGCGAGAGGGGTCTGGATGCAGACCAGGTTGAGCTGCAAGGTTAGCAGCATGCAATGCTTTTAATGTGCTCTCCTAACCCCACCCCTAACTCCAACCCACACAGTGACATCACTAGCTGAGACTTACATTTTCTGAATTGACAAAAACCACAGTTTCAACTAAAAATCTTCTTTATTGTTCTACTAAAGAAAAAGTTTAAATACATCGACATATTCCATATACATGTAGCCCCCAATTATTCTGGTGAGTGCGTACTGTATAGTATGGAAGTAGCATAAGTTAAAAGTTACTTGACACAATGAACATATTTGTTAAACCTTTGATATATTTATTTGAAAAAGATTAGTGTTTTCAATATCTTCACATTTTATAAACGCATAAAAATATCAAATATGTTTATACAGATTTTACTGGTTTCACCTGAAAACATTCATCCACACCAAAAGCATTCATCCACACCAAGGAACCGAGGTAAAGCACAACCAAAGCAATGGTCCTTCACAATACTGTGATATTTAGTTGTTGTTTTTTTAACTGCTAGAGATGCTAAGGTAACTTGTAATTTGTAGCTTTAAAGAGCAGCCTATTAAAAAGGCTACTTTAATACAAACAACACTTGTGTATATTTATGCAATAATAAGCTACAGAAACTTACATTTTTCCTTTTTTTCCCACAAGACTGATCCTATAATACTTGAAGTAAAATCAATTTCATTTTACTTATAAAACATCAAATACATTATTCTGTCAACATGCAGTATAGTGTTACAGACTTCAATAAAATGTTTCTGTGTTGAAGGGATAGTTCACACACAAAAAAGTGGTTTTAAAACACTAGCTTACAGATTTCTTAAAATTATCTTCTGTTGTGCTTAACAGATGAAAAAGTCAAACAGGTTTGGAACAAGTAAAGGGTGAGTAAACAACAGAATTTTCATTTTTACATGAACTATCCCTTTAAGCACACTTACATTTTGTAATAATTTATGCAAACTTTCACAGTGAGGGTTCACATAATTTTCCCTTCAAATATATACAGCTTAGAACACTTCATCCATTTCCATAACTCTCACTTCAGTTGTTTATTAGAATGTATATTACTAGCACATTGGCTGTTTATTAGCATTTTATTGATGCCTTATTGTGCATGACCATATTTGAGATCCCGTAATTCTACCCCAGGCCTAAATTTAATAACTACCAAATTATAAATAAGCACCAAATCAGCTGTTCAGCAAATACATAAGTCATAGTTAATGGTTCTTTAAAAGTGAGAGCTGGTCCCCAAACTACAGTGCGACCAAAGCTTTATAAAACAACACAACAATAAAAGGAGCTTAGAAAGTGATTCCAAAATAATTTTGTCAAGATTTTTCTGGGTGATCTGGCAGCTGTGGATAAAATGTATATTCCTGATATGGAGGTGGAGCTGTTGTGTTTGACTGATGTGAAACCGAAGGACCAAAGTGGCCCGGAGCTTCACTGTAATAAGAGGGAGCAAAATGACCAGGAGGTCCAGAGTAGGCAGGAGCCCCAAACTGACCCAGAGGAGGTCCAGGGTAACTAGGTGGACCACCCTGAACTGGAGGAGGTCCAGGGTAACCAGGAGGTGGAAACTGTCCTATGGGTGGTCTGTAGTTACCAGGAGCACCAAAGTGACCAGGTGGTCCAGCCATATTTTGTGGCTGGGCTGATGGAGCTGTAGGAGGCGGGTTGGGGCCTGCACTGCCTGGCGGTGGCTGATTCCAAATTCCAAAGTCACTATTTGTAGCACCGTTTGCAGCTGATACAGGCTGAAGAGGAAGAATCACTATTGGGAATTTGATCTCTGGATCTGATGCATATGGCACATCCAGGTAAACCTAGACACAAATGACAAACCAATTATTGAGACTGAACAATGACAACAGAAACTCATCTCTGTTTGAGCCTTGTTGTAAAAGACTGTAAACACACCAATATCCAGCTTTAAATAGGAGTCAATCAAACGGTTCATCATTGCAACAAGCGTCCGACTTTAGGTGTGTTCAAATTGAACCACAGCTGCAGACGGCAGTCAATGAGATGAGCTGACTACAGTCCAGTGGCGGAGGTGAAAACAGAGCCAACAAGTCAGACCCTTCAGGCTCTCGTAATTTGCTGTAGTCATGACAAACCACATAGTGAGATCAATGACCAACGATGATCAGATTTTATATATTTAAGACTGATATTTCAGTTATTCATTAAAAATGAGTATCTAAATGATTAATTGTTAAGTGCCAGCATGTATTGGTTATTTATGTTTTTATTGTGCGTCTCATTACATATTTTTTCTTTCAATCACTCAAGTTCACCTCCTTGTTTTGTCTACTTCTGCCCCTGATTGGCTGGTTCAATAAAACTCACTTCAACTAATCCTGTCTCTGGCTCATCCTGATTGGTTCCCATGCTGCAACAAGATTCCAGTCTCAGCCAATCGCCTCGCTCCAGCTACTTTTATAAGCCCTGTCTGTCAGCAGTTTGTCAATCTTTTATGGCTTAGTTTGTAGTTTCTGTGCTCCTTAACTGCTTGTTCTAATAGTGCTTATATCTCCATTTTGTTGAGATATATATATATATATATATATTGTCTGTCACGTTTTTTTACATTGTGTTGTCATTTTGATTTAGTCACTGTCTGTTCTTACCAGTGTGTAACCATTCATTCCCTTTCCTGTTTCTCTACAGAGGTTCGGTAGAAAGACTGTTAAGCAAGTAGGTCACGTGACATACATTATAACAGTACAACACGTAGGAGTTTAACCTGTCTAGAAATTCTTGGGAAGGGGGTGAGAACCAAATACCTTGTATTTTTGGTTAAGTATAGTTAGTATAGTTTAGGTAAGACGTCTTTGGACGTTGAAGACTTTGGACGTTGAAGACTATTTACTAGACTAGATTAGAGGGGATTTAATACTAGTAAGACTGTTTTGTTTTTGATTGTACAATTTTCATTGCGTGTTTGTTTAAACCAAATCCTTACTCCCCTAGACTGCCCAGGGGTTGTAACAGTAATGAAGCTGAATACAGTAAAGCATCTTTTTGAAAATAAAGGTCCAAAATGAACCAACAGTATGCACACACCTAATAAACAAGTTAACTAAAAAAAAAAAGTAATGTAAGAAAAAAAAAATGCATGCAATATCTTGGTAAACATGATTTACAGGAGTTAATTGTCTTGTTTTGAAAGACTGCATATGAGAATTAGTGGTAGCAGTGTTAGTGTCAAAAAACAATATCTTAAACAAAAAATTGACAGCTCTGCTGAACCAGTAACATTAATGAATGTGCGCGCTTTGATCCACTTATTTAATGAAGCGCAGTAAAGCAGATTATATCCATTTGTGTTGGTTAGTTATGTTTTGACTACATTTTAGTCTCATCTTTTTGTCAACAATAATGTGGTTCATTCATTAGATGAGTAACTCAGAATGCATGCATTCATAGTATTCTCAGAGGACCGGTCAAATCTGTTGTCAAGCTATAGGCAACAAACAATTTTCGCCCCTTTTTTCTTTACACTGAGTAAAGTCAAAACGCAAGTGATCATTGTCATACAGCAAATCTAGCCAATCGTGAAATATCTGTGGCATCAAGGCTTTGATGGTACTTTAATGCCACACATGACAGTGGCCTGGCATCGGCGCCTTCTCAAGAGGGACAAAATTTTTTACTTCAAGTAAAATTAATCTGTCTGCGCACCATTGCATGAAGTAGAATGCACCTTTTGCTTTAGATGCTGTAACTCACCTTCAGTCTGTACTCAACCTTGAGGATCCTACAGTTTAGGATTGAGATGGTAAGGCTGGGAGGAATGGACAGCACCGTGGTGACGGTTTTCTTTGAGTTTGGCTCAATGGGTTCCCCCACCTCTTTAAAAAGGTCATGTGTGTGAAGTCTTCTCTTTCCTCTGGCAAAAAAACTGTGTTTTTCATACAGGCAGTACTTTGGCTTGATTGTACGGGAGGAATTGTTTTGAACTTCAGCCAAAACTTTTAAGCCCTCTCCTGCAGAAAGAAACAACAATTAGGTCATTAGATCATCAGTTATAAACAATTACTTAAAAT